>JAKCPI010031436.1:0-16590 GCA_023213315.1 Euborellia annulipes | reverse complement strand
GACGAAGTCTTCGTGCGGTAGTTTCGGGAGGAGCTGTGGGGTGACAGGGAATAAGTGGGAGAGAGGTGGCAAAACCTCGAGGAATAAGCCGACGTCGCACTGGTTCTCAGGCGAGCGTGGCTGGAAAATTGAAAGTTGACGCTAGCGTGAGCCGACGCGGTCAGCTAGGCGTTAATGAGAGAAGATTTCTCTTTTTTTTTTTTTTTTTTAATGTTCGTCTGAGTTTGGGAGACGAGCAAGGCGAGAAATTGGCCCTGTGGATGTGCCCATGGGCGGTCCGGATCTTCGCGCTCCGCACGTGACTGTCTGGACCACTGAACGTTTCCTCGACACGACCCAGCCTCCACGAGAGAGGGGCGTAGCAGGGTCAATGACGAAGACCATCTCTCCGACTTGTAAGTCCTTGTGGACCTCGACCCATTTTGTTCGTTTATTTAATGAAACGGCGTATTCGTCACGCCATCGTTTCCAGATATGTGTTCGAAAACTGTCAATTTTTTGCCACTGATTGAGACGGGATTCTGATAGCTGACTGTAGTCAGGAGTCGGCCAGGTAGCTGCCGCGGAACCGATAAGGAAGTGAAAGGGGGTGAGAGCCTCTAGACAGTCAGGATGGTCAGACATTGGAGTTAAGGGCCGAGAGTTGAGGATAGCTTCACACTGGGCAAGGAGTGTGGTGAGAGACTCGAAGGTGAAGGGAGTCTTGCCTGCTACTCTACGGAGGTGAAATTTCATAGATTGTACGGCACGTTCCCAGAGGCCGCCGGCATGAGGATTATAAGGTGGAAGAAAATGCCAACGGACACCCTGAGACACAAGACTATCGATGGTAGTATCCTCTAAACGGAATAGTTCGCTCTGAATGGCCTTAAGCTCTCTATGTGCTCCTTGAAAAGTGGTCCCCCTATCGGAATATATGTCAGCGGGCGCACCTCTGCGGCTTATGAATCTGTTTAGAGTAGCTAGAAACGCCTCTGAGGTCAGATTGGAAACCAATTCGAGATGCACTGCCTTGGTCGCCATACAAACAAACAATGCCACGTAGCCTTTATGTGGGATTCGCCTCCGCCCGACCATTTCAGTGAGTAGAAAAGGGCCTGCATAGTCGAGGCCAGTACTCAAAAATGGTCGTGCGGGAGTGATCCTGGCTTTCGGTAGAGGGGCCATTATTTGCTGCATGGGTTTGGCATTGAATCGTGCGCAGACGGTGCATTCTCGAATTGTTTTCCTAATCAGATTTCTCGCTCTAGATAGGAAGAAACGCTGACGAAGAAATGATAGCACTTGGTGCGAACCCGCGTGATGATTCAATATATGAAGATGTTTTATGTACAGATAGGTTACTCTGTGATGATAGGGCAATATGATGGGATGTTTAGTGTCGTATTGAAATGGTCCCTGGTGCAGGCGACCACCAACTCTTAAAAGATTAGAATTGTCATCCCAAAACGGATTTAAAATTTTCAATGGGCTTGATCTATCCAGGATTCTTTGTGAACGTAAGAGGGCAATCTCACTTGAGAATTTCTCTAGTTGTGCTTGACGAATACACAATTCTTCAGCCTTGGTCAATTCCTCCGGTTGCAAATGCGAGGGCATGGACACCTTTAATATTCTTAAAGGCTTCAACCGCAGTATCTTTGCAACCGTTCGGATTAACCTTAGCCAGGAAGAAAAATTCTCAAATGGGATTACTGTCACCGGTGGGGATCCCGCAACCAATACGGATCGGCGCTCCTCCGTCAGAGCATCATCCGGCTGTTCTAGTTGTTCAACAGGCGAGTAATGATCTGAAGGGGGACCGCAGAACCACTCAGAGCTGGAGAGAAAATCTTTAACCGTCAAGCTGCGAGTGGCTAAATCCGCAGGGTTGCACGATCCGGGAATATGCCCCCATTCGGCTTCCGGAAGAGATGTCTGAATCTCGGAAACGCGGTTGGCGACAAAGGTATTCCACCGGTACGGATCGGCACGAATCCAGGATAGGGCTACCGTTGAATCAGACAGACAGACAATTTTTCTAGGTGCAGATGGCATGGCAGATTTTAATGAGTTTACGACTTTAGTTAAGAGTACTAGTGCACAGAGTTCCAATCTAGGCAAAGAGACTTGTTTAAGAGGTGCTACTTTTCCCTTGGCGGCTAAGAAAGATGTTTTAATCACGTTCCCCTGTTTGTTAAAAGATAGCAGATAAACCACTGCCGAATACGCGCGTTGTGAAGCATCGGCGCAACCTAACAAACCAAAGGAATCTACCTTTGGAGATGAGGCGTAGCGTGGTATTTCTAAGTTGTGAAGAGAGGGGGAATCAAGACAAAATTGCTCCCAGCGGCTCCGGATTTCCACTGGCAACTCATCATCCCAATCTTTCCCTAGCTTCCACGCATCTTGGAATAAGATCTTAAGATCCATGATCAAAGGTAGTAGAAAGCCATTTGGATCAAAGATTTTTGCTATCTCGGACAACAATTCGCGTTTAGAGGAAACTTCAATTTGGCAAGGTTGGATTTTGAAACGGAATACATCCTTCGCAGGGTCCCAATTAACACCCAAAGTGAGCTCAGGTTTTTCAGCAGTGGGGGAAAAGGTCTTAATATCTTCAGGATCGACCCGAAGTCTTTCTAGGAGCTCAGCTTTGTTGGAAGCCCACTTGCTTAGAGAAAATCCTCCCCTCCTCAAGAGTGATTGCAGTCCAGATAAAGTATCCGCTGCCTCAGTCAAGTTTGTAAACCCGAGAAGTAAATCGTCGATGTAGATGTGATCGTTTAAAGATTGTAAGACGGAATCGTTAGAATTATCTTTCTCCAGCTCAGCCAGTTTTTTGAGAGTGTAAATAGCTTGGAAGGGAGAAGATGTTGCTCCAAACACTAACGTATTGAGAGTGAACACCTCAAGAGGGTCAGTCTCATTCTCACGCCAAAACACTCTCAAAAACTGTCTTGAGCTATCGTTTAATTCGATGCACCTGTAGAACTTGACTAAGTCAGCAGAAACTGCGATGGGGTATAACCTGAACGAGGTGAGTAAATTTCGCAAATCATTCTGAAGAGGTGGACCGGTCATTAGAAGATCGTTAAGCGAGATCTTGTTTGATGTAGGACCAGAACAATTGAAAACAACACGGATTTTGCGTGACGGGTCATGAGATCTGAAAACCGCATGATGGGATAAATAGCACGATGTTGTCGGGGAAATGTTTGAAATATTTTCTTCGATTTTGGACATGTGGTCTAAATGATGATATTCGCGCATGAAAGCGATATAGGCCTCCTTCAAAGCTGAGTCCCGCCTAAAACGACGCTCCAGAGACAAAAACTTAGCCAACGCGATGTGACGGGATTGGCCCAAAGTTTGGCTGGTTTGCTTGAAGGGCAAAGCCAGTGAGAATTTGCCTGAGGGGAGCCGTTTATAGGTAGATTCGAAATGTTCTACACACGGATTGTTCCTTAAGACATTAGGGGATAGTTGTTCTGAAGGGATGTCCCAAAACTGAGGAATTAATTGGTTCATTGCTGAATTAGGTGCGGAGCTCTCTGACGAACTGGCCAGGTCCCCCAAAGAAACCAAATGGGATGAAAACTGCGAAGGAGCTTTTTTCCCATCTATACTCCCCATCAAAATCCAACCTAAAGTAGTGTCGAATGCACTAAATGGACCTAGATGTTTTAAGACACATGGTCGTAGAATGGCAGACCAAATTTCAACTCCCAGAATAATGTCTATAGGACCCGGATGGTGAAAATAGGGATCAGCAAGTGAAAGGGAGTCGTAAGCTTTCAAGAGCGAAGGAGAGAGGCGGATAGAAGGAATGGGTTGCGTTAATCGTGGCAAAATATTGACAGTTACCTGGTATGAATGATTACTTTCGAGTCGTGAGATGAACTCTATCGCCAATTGACCCTGAGCGCGAGTTGAACAAGTTGCGATGCCGAAGACGTCAGTGGTACAGCTGCGGACCGGAAGACCAAGACGCGTTGCCATAGATGAAGTGATGAAGTGACTCTGGGATCCACTGTCTAGCAGACACCTTGCGGGAATCAATTCTCCCTTTGCGGAGCGAACGTAGACTGACGCTGTGGGCAGGAGAGAGAAATCAATAGCGTGGCAAGTGAAGGAAGGACAGGAGGTAATGGAACCAGTTACCGGGGCGTGTTGAGAGGTGCAGAGAGAAGTGTGATGTCTTTGGCTGCACATCCTGCAGCTGGAACTGGGGCAGAGATCTTCTTTATGATTCGCCGAAAGGCAATTCTTGCAGAGCTTGAGGGTCTTGATGACATCAGCTCTTTCGGGAATCGTAAGATTGATATATCTATGGCATCGGCTCAGCGGATGATTTGCCTTGCAGTGAGGGCAATGAACTTCAATCCCAGTCCGTGTTGAAATATGAGATCGACGAGTAGGCGCACTGGCGGCGACGGCCGTGAGAGACTGGTGCGAGCGAGTACCAGGTTTAATGGTGGTTTTAGGCACTGACGGCTTCTTGATGGAAACGGTATTAGTTGAAGTTATGCTTGATGAAGCTGCCTTTTCCAAAAAGGCAAAGATGGCCTCAAGATCGGGAAGCTGCTTGTAGTCGTCTCCAAGGGACATATGCCACTGGTGTTTCGTGACTGCATCCAGTTTTTGAAGTAGTAAAAACGACAAATAAGGGTTGTTGTCTGCATAAAGTACTTCGAATTTCGAGAGTTGGAGTTTATGTTGTCTGAAGGTGTCGACTAACTTTAAAAGCGCGTTGGAGCTTGACGACTTTATAACAGGGAGATTGTGTAGTTGTTCGATGATGCTGAAAACGACACGGCGAGGAGACTCATACCGATTCTTTAGCAATTCAATCGCAGGCTCATAATTTTCATCTAATATTTGCAGAGATGAAAGAATATCTCCTGCCTGGCCCTTTAGACACCCCTTGAGATAGGCAAGTTTTTGTGCTGGTGTTAAAGTCCTGTTGTTGTGGACAGCGGCCTTAAACAAATCGAAAAACTGTTCCCATTTGATTAAATCACCTTCAAAGGATGGCAGTTCGGCGCGGGGCAATTTTATATTAGCCGAGACGGATGGAGCGCCGGCAGCTGGACGGAGGTCTTCTTGTGTCAGCTTTGATTTGAAATTAATAGCCTTACGGTCTAGCTTGTCGAACAACTTTGTCATTTTGTGCAGCTCTATTACTTCGTCAAGCTCATTGTCTTCCAACTCGGCATCGGTTTTGGCTTCAAGGTCACACAAGTGTAATAGCTGATGTTGTATTTCTACCAACTTGGAACGTGTGGCGGAAATATGTTCTAAATAAAAATTTATACCAGCAACAGTGTCGGCTTCAGCTGCTTGTATCCTTTCCACCTCGTATGTTAGAAGTCGAAGATTTCGCTGATAACGCTCGCAAGTTATCGCTTCCATGTTTGTTTATGTTATTTGACAGTTCAATTGAGTTTGACAGATGAATAAAAATAATAATAAAAACACCTGATAAATTTGTGAAGTGAATGAACGATTATAAAAGTTCCCAAAAAAAGGTAATCACAGACAGAGCGCGTGACGTAAGAGAGCGATGACGATTTTGACGTCAGAGCGACTGACGTGTGATTTTTGGGGGTAACTGTATTTCACGTGACGTGTGAGTGTGACGTTTGTGCTTACGTGTCGTGTGGACGTCAGAACGATGACGTAGCGGTTGTGACGACAAGAAGTTCACAGAATCGTGGGTGATTTCGAAGAAATTCGATTCTTTGTTCTTCACTCGAATAAACGCCGTTTTCGACGTGGTTTTAAATAATAAAATAATAAAAAGTCAACTCACACGAATTTTTCACTTCACAGGGGGGTGAGATTTGCTGATGATTGTTAAAAGAGGCAGAAATCACATCACTGAGCACGTTGAAGTTTCTTTTATCCAGAGGTTCTTGCTGATAAATATCCGTCTCGTTGGGACCAAAATGTGGAAGGGGACTTTAATTTCTCTGGGACTGTAAAACAGAGAATCTCCTCCCACATTAATTTTGTTGGATCGACAAGGAAACTTTTCGGGGCGCACAGTGAAAGCGTAGACTGATATGTATAGGTGTTTTATTATGTAATATTTACAATGCTTCTTGATGATGGGTGAAATTGTCATATAAATAAGTTAAAAAAAAAATACATAAAAAAGGCATTAAAAATTGAACGGTTGAAAACTCAAGGGGGTCGGGCGATAGTTCATAGGTAAGTGTGAGTGGGAGAGAGAGAGAGGCCTGGTCAGCAGGTGACGTCGCGGGCATCGTTTTCTGTTCTCTCTCATAGATGGCTCCACCGCTCCCCGGCTCCAAATTCGATTGAAATTGGACATCTTATTTTTCCAAAAGGATACATTAGAAACAAAAAAAATTAAAATTAAATTCACAATTATTATTCTACAATTAAATTTTCTATTTTTACGGAATTTGAAATAACAAAGAAATTATTAACACAAACACTTTATGCTAAATTGCGAGAGATTTTTTTTACTTTAAAAGAAATAAATATGAGAATATAGTATTTTAATAAATTCTCGCCGTCATGTGTGTATGTGTGTCTGTAATATCGAATTTGATCAAACGCAAAGCCATAACGTTTGTTGCATCACCAAGTAGCAAGTAGAAAGGCGGGAGGGGGAGGGTTTTGTATCCGCACTGCGTTCTCCACTTCCCAAACCGACGAGAGATCAACTAATGGCCTTCTCACGGCCTCCCTCATCTGCATATAGGCCCTCTTGAATCCATCAGCGCTCTAAGTGAGTGCTCAACATTTTTATTCCTGCAATGATTTATTAATGGACCTTTTTTTATATAATAAGCCTATCAACAGATTTTACTTATTAAAAAATATGAGTATATCGTTTCTTGAATTTAAGAGGATAGATATATTATCGTAGATTTAGCATCCCAGCTCTTCTACCATGCTATATATCTCAGCTCTATCATATATCCCAGCTCCTCCACATATTTGCAAAATAAAATAAGTATTTTTATATCCTTAAAAAGAAAATTTAGCATTTCCATATATGATAGAAAAGATCTTTGCTGAAGTTTCAGTTGCTTGTAAATCAAAAATTTATTTTACTACAATTTTAAAGGATCAAATATTCTTAAAAATAAATATCTCAGCTCCTCCACGTTGCAAATCAAAATTTTATTCTACTGCAAACATAAAGGATTGAACATTATTCTTAAAAAAAATATCCCAGCTCCTCCACGCTGTGAATCAAAATTTTATTTTACTGCAATCATAAAGGTTTGAATATTCTTAAAAATAAATATCCCAGCTCCTCTACGTTGTAAATCAAAATTTTATTTTGCTACAATTTTAAAGAATTGAATATTCTTAAAAATAAATATCCCAGCTCCTCCACGTTGTAAATCAAAAATTTATTTTGCTACAATCTGAAAGGATTGGACATTCTTAAAAATAAATATCCCAGCTCCTCCACCATGCTATGCAATCAGGACAGTTTTTATTGTTTTGTATTTGGGAATAAATATCCAAGCTCTTCTATTATATTTCTATATATTATATTATATTCCAAAATTAATAATATTTACATATCTCAGCTCCTCCAATATGATTTCTTGATTGTATTTTTTTGTGTTTGTTTCAGATTCGGTCGCATTGCACGTATCCGTGTGAATGTCCCCCGGGGGCGCCGTTATGTTCCCCTGGGGTGGGACTCACTCGGGATGGTTGTGACTGTTGTCCCATCTGTGCCCGTCAATTGGGGGAACCCTGTGACTCTATTGCGCTCTGTGACTCTCGCAGGGGTCTTGTGTGCCAGTATCCGGCCCAAGGGGCACAGGGTGTCTGCCAAGGTCAGTTGAAAATTTTTTTTGTGGATGAGCTGGGATTCTTATTAATAAATCTAGTGCAGTATATTTTTTCTTCATTGATTAACACGTCACATTTTGTTATTTTTTTTTCTTTAATCCTACTGGAATTATAATCTTTGATTAGAAAAGAAGCCTTTCCTTCTACGAGTTGAGTAATGAAACAATCAGCTCCAGGATTGAGGAGGAAAATCCGTCCTTGGAAAATGAAAACAGCCCTTTAATCAAGTTTTCTTCCCCAGGGAACCGGGAAAGAGAGACATCTCTCTCACTGTCTGTTTCTAAACAAAATTTAATTAGAAAACGGCAGAAATCAGTGTGAAAAAAATTTAGATTCAATTAAATCCTAAATATTGTATAATATTGAATTATAAATTAATCTCGAATAAAAAAGAAAAAAATTATTTTATGTTAAGTGTTTTAGACACATTTATATATTAATTGGATATAATTACTGATAACACATATAACGAATAATCGGAGGTTAATCTAAAGCTGTTGACAATCCCCTGATATTCCTAAAATATTTATAATTTTTATATCCCAGCTACTCCACCATGCTTTCATTCATTGATAAAGTAAAAAAAAACAACCAAATATCGAACTTGTTAATTGACTTCTAACCCTAAATTGGAATCGTTTCCTTAAATTTATGTACATCACTACTCTGTTATAATTTTTTTATATTATATTTAAAAAAAAAAAAAATTAAATAAACAATCAAGAGGTCAATCTAAAGCTGTTGACAATCTTCTGATATTCCTAAATTATTTATACTTTTTATATCCCAGCTACTCCACCATGCTTTCATTCATTGATATAGTAAAAAAACAAAACAAAAAAAAATCTGGTGTGACTGGCGCACAGCACACAACTTTCTCTTACCTTCGGTAATCAAAAGTTGTGTACTGTGCTTGTCACACCAGATTTTTTGTGTCGACATGTATTTAGTTCCCGGGAGTAGGGAATATTTGAATTCAGATGTAAAATTTATATGTATAGGAAAATATTTATATTTTGTTACCATGGCAACCATTTCTCCTATCTTTCCTATGAAGCACAAGAGTAAAGTGTGCTTCAAACAATTTTGAGGGCAAAACGAGAATATACATTTGAAAGAGCATCTAAAAAATAATTGATTTTTGAATTTTAATCAAAATCGTTAGAGCGAATTTTGAGAAAATCGAAAAAAACTGAAAAAGTACATCAGTAAAGTACTAGTACTCTTTGGCCGATTTTGATTAAAAGCTTATTTTTCCGGTCCCGGGGGGTTTAACTTAAATATAAAATTTCAGCCTCATAGCTCAATTCCTTCATGCTTAAAATTGAACACACACCCACCCACACACCCACCCACCCACACACAGACAGACCATGTCGCGAAAACCACTTTTTTGGATTCAGGGGACCTCAAAACGTGAAGATCCATCAAAATCTCGACATCGAATTTTTGACATGAATCCAATACTTTCTCTCTCTCTCTCTCTATATATATATATAAAATCTGGTGTGACTGGCGCACAGCACACAACTTTCTCTTACCTTCGGTAATCGAAAGTTGTGTTCTGTGCTTGTCACACCAGATTTTTTGTGTCGACATGTATTTAGTTCCCGGCAGTAGGGAATATTTGAATTCAGATGTAAAATTTATAAGTATGGGAAAATATTTATATGTAATATACGGGATTTTGGGAAAAGAACGAAAAGGATTTTAGCATCATTATTTCTTCTCTCTCTATTAATTATTTTTCCATCACATAAGAAATTATACTCTGCCAGCAATTGGAATGTGTCAACGCAGGAAAAAATCTCGACAAGCAACTCAAGGACAAGCGGTTATAAGGAGAGAAATTAAAAAGTGTATTTCACATAAGAGGAAAAGAGAGAGAGAGAGTAATAAATGCTCAAGTCCGCTAGAAGGCGACACATTACGGAAGACCTGAAGAGAAAAATGAATGGGTCAGCAGAGAGGATTGTCGAGGGTTGATCAGGGCGCGGTAGACAGAGAGCCTGGAGGCGGAGAGGTGGTCTGGTACCTGACGACGCGGGAAGTCGGCGTCGAGGGTGAAACGGCGTCCTGCTGGCTGTAAAGTGTTAAGTTTTTTTTTTTAATGTGAAAGGAAGAATATTTGACTCTCGGACAGGTATTGTGCTCGTTCTTTTTGTTTTTTTTTGGTGAACTTCGTTTCGGGGGATTTACACCAAGGCCGCGATTGGTGCGTACGTGAGTGTGAATAAAATTCAGTTCGGACCTTGCGCGTGGTTCCGGATAAAATAAACTAGAATATTCGAGCTGGCGGACACGAAAAAGGGGGTAAGGGAGAGATTATGAATTGGGAGTGAGGGTATTTTTTAGTAATTTTTTTGTAATTATTTTGTTTATTATTTTTATCTTATTTTTAGTTGGTTATATATATATTTTTTTTTAATTATTCTTTTTTTATTATTTTTGTTTTATTTTTATTTGGTTTATAGGTGTATTTTTATTTTATTATTTTAGAGTGATTATTTTGGAACTGAACTGCGTGTGAAAACATTTTGAGTATAAGAGAATCAGTCACCCTGAGAAGAGGGTAGTTTGATAATTTATTGGAAATTGTTTATTATTTTCTTATATGAATATTTTGTTAAGATTTGAAGGTCGAAGTATATTTTTCTTTTAAATCTTAATAAAGATCAGAGACATTTGGATTATAAGAGATTCGATCACTTTGAAAGAGGGGGTAGTTTGTGATGTTATTATAAATTTGCTTATTATTTTTTTTGAATATTTTATTAAGGTTTGAAGGACAAAATATATTTTTGTAAATTCTTAACAAAGACCACACTGCGTGTGAGACATTTAGGTTGTAAGAGATACAGTCTCCCTGAAGGGGAGGGTAGGTGTTATTTTACTTGAATTCGTTTAATATTTTTTTTTAATAGATACTTTTATTTTTAGTTGTTTTTTTTTACGTAGTTTTTAGTGTGTAATCGGGTTGGTGAGAGAGAGAGAGAGAGAGAAGATGTGAAGAGTAGACGGGAGAGTTTTGATGTAATGGTAATTGAATCATATTTTTATATTTTAACTTTAAATTTTTTTTGTCTTAATTCGTTATAGAGATTTATTTCGTAACCTTATTATTTTACTTTTTTTAAATAATAAAACCTTTTCATGTAAGGAGGTGTAATAATTTCTGGGAAGACCCCCATCTTCTCTCTCTCCCTGTAGGTAGGAGAATTTGGCAGTACCAGTCCTTGGAGAGGATACCCGCCCCCGTCAGTTCCGAGAATTGAGGTAAGACCGACCCAGTAACGCGGAATATTACATTGGTGTCAGAAGTGGTCGCTTTGCAATAAGAAGCGAATTTTTTTTGGAAAGATTTTCTTACCTTCCGGGCTAGGCATGTCAAAGGCGGAGTCGGTACAGGCGCTTGACGGGGAAAGGGGGGGATGAGGGGGGTCAGGGGTGGATGGTGCGGGAGGTGCGTGGGAAGTCAGAGGCGGGGGATGCATGTGTAGGTGGTTTGCGGGAAGAGGTCGAGAGGCTGAGGCTGGAAGTGGGCCGGCTGAAGGACGTAATGAAGTGGCCCGGCCCTGCTCAGGTGGAGATTGAGCTAAGGACCGAGATCGCCGGGCTGAGAGGGGAGATTAGGGGACTGCAAGTCCGGGTACGGGCCGTGGAATTGGACAGGTCGCGGGCTAGGGGAGGTGCGACCTCATCGGGTGTCGTAATGGCGGACGAGCCGGTCAGGATGGCGGCGAGGAGGCGGGTCCGCCGGAGTGAGGGCAGACGCTGCTTTATTTGCGGCGAGCGGGGCCATTTGGCGGTTGGATGTGCGCGCGCGGCGAGTGCCGCGGGTTCGGGGGGATGCTTTGTTTGCGGGGTGGAGGGGCATTTGGCTCGGGACTGCCCCAGTCGCTGGCGCGGCGGCGGCTCATGTTCGGCAGCAAGGGCGTCGTATTAGGATTTCTCGGGGGGGGTTCGTTAGGGTAAGCCTCACCTCGCGCTGAGTGATGTCTCCGGTAATACGCCTAGGGGCGCGGCAGACCCAGCTTGAAAATGGGGGGGGGGCTTACACGGGTGGTATATGTGATAGGGTTGGTTTTTGTTGTTTGGTTGGTTGTCTTCTGGATTAGGTAGGGGTACACCGTTGCAATGGGCGGGGGTGTCCCTGTAAATCCTGGAATCGGACGGGAATTTTTGGAATTTTTTTTAGTGTCCCCTGTGACGCCAGCGCGGTATGCGTTTTTGTCTCCACATGTCCATTTTTCGTATCTGTGTGGTTTGTTGTTTCTTTGGTTTTTGTCCCTAAGGGTGCCAGGATCTGGTAGGGGCGTCGGTCCCGTAGCCCGGGGCGGCCCTCGTTGCCCGAGGGGGGGCTGGGGTGTATGTTTGTTTTTTTCTTCCCTGTTGCCTGTATTGTAGGGCCTGATTGGGTGGGTTTCTATCTATTATTTTTCTTCTCTGCCCCATGGGACGCCGGATGGATGCGTGCCTAGTCACCACGTGTTCACAGATCTGGTAGGAGAGGCAGTTCCGTTACCCGGAGCGGCACTAGTTACCCAAAGGGGGGGGGGACCGGGTGGGTTTTCTTTCCTTTTGCGATTGCTGAGTATGTTGGGTCTGTTTGAATTTTTTTATTGGGCTTTTCGGGTCAGTATTCTGTTTTTATTCTTTCTCTGCTTGTTGTAATCTATTTTTGTTTTTGTCCCGGGGTATGCCGGGTGGATATGGGCCTAGTCACCCCGTATCCGCTGAACCGGTCTAGGCGTCGGTCCCGCAGGCTGGGGCGGCCTACGTAACCCTGCGAGAGGGCGTGTTTTTTTTTTAATTTTTCTTTCCTTTATTTCACGGTATGGATGTTTTTTTTGTGTGTCTCTCCTTTTTTTCCCTGGATTCTGTTTTTGTTTTTGTCCCGGGGTATGCCGGGTGGATATGGGCCTAGTCACCCCGTATCCACTGAACCGGTCTAGGCGTCGGTCCCACAGGCTGGGGCGGCCTACGTAACCCTGCGAGGGGGCGTGTATTTTTTTTATTTTTTCTTTTCCTTTATTTTCTTTTCGCGGTATGGATGTTTTTTTTCTTTGTGCGGTTGTTCTTTTTTTTCCCTGGTTTCTTTTTTTTGGTTTTGGTCCCGGGGAATGCCAGGTAGATATGGGCCTAGTCACCCCGTATCCACTGAACTGGTCGAGGCGTCGGTCCCGGAACCGGGGCGGCCTATGTAACCCGGCGAGAGGACGTGTTTTTTCTTTTTCCGGTATGAGTTTATTTCGAGTGGCTGTTTCTATTCTTTTTTTGTTTGTAGCCTTTTGCTGTTTTGTCCCGGGGATGCCAGATGGATATGAGCCTAGTCACCTCGTATCCGCTGAACTGGTCGAGGCGTCGGTCCCGGAACCGGGGCGGCCTACGTAACCCTGCGAGGGGGCGTTTTTTTTCCCCTTCTTTCCCTTTCTAGGCGTGGATGTTTTTTTATCTGTTCTTTTCTCTCAGTATGAACGGTTTGTTGGTGCACTTTTTTTTCTTCTTCTTGGTTTTTATTAATGGGTATCATGGTTGTGGGGCGTCACGGGGATGGCGGACAAGGGTTCCGTTGGGTAGGTTGGTTTTATGAGGGTTGGGATGCGTTACTCTTTACGCTGAAGGGAAAGAGCAAGCGTTACTCTTTACGCTGAAGGGAAAGAGGATGCGTTACTCTTTACGCTGAATGGAAAGAGTTTGGTTAATAGGTATCATGGTTGTGGTTGGGTAGGTTGGTTTTATGAGGGTTGGGATGCGTTACTCTTTACGCTGAAGGGAAAGAGCAAGCGTTACTCTTTACGCTGAAGGGAAAGAGGATGCGTTACTCTTTACGCTGAATGGAAAGAGTTTGGTTAATAGGTATCATGGTTGTGGTTGGGTAGGTTGGTTTTATGAGGGTTGGGATGCGTTACTCTTTACGCTGAAGGGAAAGAGCAAGCGTTACTCTTTACGCTGAAGGGAAAGAGGATGCGTTACTCTTTACGCTGAAGAGAAAGAGCATGCGTTACTCCTTACGCTGAATGGAAAGGGGTTGGTTTGGATCAGATAGGGGAGGACGGTGGGACTCAGGCGCCTGTCGAGAACCCGTCGCGCTTGCCCTGGGGGCGGTAGCGGAATGCGGTGATTCTTCTCGAGTATTCGCGGTAAACTTGGATCGGGCGGGGGTCGCTGTCCAATACTGGTGCTGGCTGGAGGAAGAAGCGAACCTCTCTGAGGTGGCATGTTGCGACATGAGACGAACCCCGGGGACGGCGTTTCGGGTCTGCCTTTTGGCTCTAGGGGCCCTAGTGGTCCTAGGAAATTTGCGTGAGGGCTGAGGCGAGTTACCGCCCAATGCTTGGGGCCGGCAGGTCCTCGTGCGCGCTAGAAATGTAACGGCGCAGTTTCTCACGAGGGACTGTCTGCCTCGGGATTCGGAGAGGTGCCGTCGTCCGGGGCTAGTGGTGATATTGTGTACATTAGTAGTTGTAAGCATAGCTGTAAGTCATGTGGGAAGGGTTGCGGAGGTGTGGCCAGCTCGGATACATCAGGTCGAGAGAAGCTCGAATATTCTATCGCGTACGGTGGCGCGGAGTTCGTTCGGAGGTCGCGCGTGTAGTGCGTGTGCGCGAGGGAAGGCGACGTCGTTGTGGAAGGGTGGCTACCTGGTGGGCAGGATGGACATATTGGCCGGTGGACATTTGTGTGCCGCGTGGAGACACTGGTGTGCTGCATCGCGGTGCGGCTAGATACTGGCTGGTTCGATCAGTACTCGATCGGGTATACCCGAGTTTATGGGCTGCCATCACAACCCGGCGTTTAGACTATTCTACCCGGAGACTTTGTGAATGTGGTGGCCTGGAACTTTCCGTCTCGGTACGAGGATGAATGGGGGGCCGCATAGCCTGGTGATGGTGCCGGTTCGGGCATCTGGACCTCGGCCGCAACCCCAACTTCTGTGGACTCCCGTATCGGAGACGTTCTCCGTGGGGAACGGAGGCCGGTCGACACTGTGACGTTTGCCGTGACGGTAGTCACCTCTCGGAAGGAGCAGAGGTCTCGCGGTTATGAAAAGGGACAGTGGATGGAAAATGTGGACACCTTATCGGGTGTCCACATTTTTGTTTTGCCGAGGGTGATGTAATATACGGGATTTTGGGAAAAGAACGAAAAGGATTTTAGCATCATTATTTCTTCTCTCTCTATTAATTATTTTTCCATCACATAAGAAATGATACTCTGCCAGCCAGATTGGAATGTGTCAACGCAGGAAAAAATCTCGACAAACAACTCAAGGACAAGCGATTATAAGGAGAGAAATTAAAAAGTGTATTTCACATAAGAGGAAAAGAGAGAGAGAGAGTAATAAATGCTCAAGTCCGCTAGAAGGCGACACATTACGGAAGACCTGAAGAGAAAAATGAATGGGTCAGCAGAGAGGATTGTCGAGGGTTGATCAGGGCGCGGTAGACAGAGAGCCTGGAGGCGGAGAGGTGGTCTGGTACCTGGCGACGCGGGAAGTCGGGCGTCGAGGGTGAAACGGCGTCCTGCTGGCTGTAAAGTGTTAAGTTTTTTTTTTAATGTGAAAGGAAGAATATTTGACTCTCGAACAGGTATTGTGCTCGTTCTTTTTGTTTTTTTTTGGTGAACTTCGTTTCGGGGGATTTACACCAAGGCCGCGATTGGTGCGTACGTGAGTGTGAATAAAATTCAGTTCGGACCTTGCGCGTGGTTCCGGATTAAATAAACTAGAATATTCGAGCTGGCGGACACGAAAAAGGGGGTAAGGGAGAGATTATGAATTGGGAGGGAGGGTATTTTTTAGTAATTTTTTTGTAACTATTTTTTTTAATTATTTTTATCTTATTTTTAGTTGGTTATATATATATTTTTTTTAATTATTCTTTTTTTATTATTTTTGTTTTATTTTTATTTGGTTTATAGGTGTATTTTTATTTTATTATTTTAGAGTGATTATTTTGGAACTGAACTGCGTGTGAAAACATTTTGAGTATAAGAGAATCAGTCACCCTGAGAAGAGGGTAGTTTGATAATTTATTGGAAATTGTTTATTATTTTCTTATATGAATATTTTGTTAAGATTTGGAGGTCGAAGTATATTTTTCTTTTAAATCTTAATAAAGATCAGAGACATTTGGATTATAAGAGATTCGATCACTTTGAAAGAGGGGGTAGTTTGTGATGTTATTATAAAATTTGCTTATTATTTTTTTTGAATATTTTATTAAGGTTTGAAGGACAAAATATATTTTTGTAAATTCTTAACAAAGACCACACTGCGTGTGAGACATTTAGGTTGTAAGAGATACAGTCTCCCTGAAGGGGAGGGTAGGTGTTATTTTATTTGAATTCGTTTAATATTTTTTTTTTAATAGATACTTTTATTTTTAGTTGTTTTTTTTTACGTAGTTTTTAGTGTGTAATCGGGTTGGTGAGAGAGAGAGAGAGAGAGAGAAGATGTGAAGAGTAGATGAGAGAGTTTTGTTGTAATAGTAATTGAACCATATTTTTATATTTTAACTTTAAATTTTTTTTGTCTTAATTCGTTATAGAGATTTATTTCGTAACCTTATTATTTTATTTTTTTTAAATAATAAAACCTTTTCATGTAAGGAGGTGTAATAATTTTTGGAAGACCCCCATCTCCTCTCTCTCCCTGTAGGTAGGAGAATTTGGCAGTACCAGTCCTTGGAGAGGATACCCGCCCCCGTCAGTTCCGAGAATTGAGGTAAGACCGACCCAGTAACGCGGAATATTACA
>JAKCPI010031435.1:0-68638 GCA_023213315.1 Euborellia annulipes | reverse complement strand
ATCTTATTGCAAAGTTCTCCTCAGTATTCCCGAACCATTGACACAATTTTCAAATTTTTTTCTATTCACCGGTTCCACATACGTCTCCAGCGTTAGAAATTTTTCCGAATTTTTCTTGATCCCATCTTTGGAAACGGTATGTCCTAAATAGCTTATCTGGGTCATTGCAAACCTGCAATTTTTTAAGTTACATGTGAGTTCATAATTCCTTAACCTGTGTAGAACCCTGTGCAAATGCCCTAAATGTTCCTCCTTATCTTCCCTGAATATAAGAATGTCATCCAAGTAAACATAGCAGAATTTCCCCACGTATCCTCTCAACTTCATTCATTAGCCTTTGAAAGGTTGAGGGGCTATTTTTTAGTCCGAATGGTAAAACTCGAAATTGATATAACCCGCAGGGCGTGGAAAAGGCTGTATATCTCTTGGACGACTCCTCCATCTCCACCCTGCCAGTACCCGGCTCGTAATTATCGAATCGAAAATATTTTTCCCTTCCTTAGTTTAAAAATTATTTTATTCAAATTCGGCATCGGATAGGCATATTTTTCCGTTACTTTATTCAGGGCCCTATAATCAATGCAAAACCTCCAACTTCCATCCTTTTTTGGAGCCAGGACAACGGGCGCCGACCAGGGGGAGGTACTAGCTTCTATCACCCCATCTCTTTCCATTTCCCTGTCTGTCTGATTATTTCCTCAATCTTTTCAGCTGACATTCTATATGGTGGGAGGGCTATTAGTCTCTCCGAGGAGCACCTGATGCTATGCCGGATGGCTCGGGTCCTTCCCATTTTATCTGGGCATACGCTAGGAAATTGTTTTAGGAGACGTAATATCTCGTCCGAATTTCCCTCCCCACATTTTATCACTTTCATATCTACTTCTCCTTGGGGAGTTCCTTCCCATCTCTCCTCTCTTTTTTCTCCAACTTACGGTGCCAATTTCATAATCGATTATTGCCCCCTGATCGTTTAAGAGCGTTGCTCCCAATGTTAGATCAAATCTTAAATCTTTTACAATCCAGGCTCGGATTGTCAGACTCCCCCTCCGGCGTGCTTAGATACAACCAACAATAACTTTCTAATCTTCCTCCTGTTCCCTTAAGGGCGAACATCACTTCCTCTTTCTGACGCTCATTTCCAATGTTCAACTCTTCTAACAGTTCCCCACTCACAAAATTATCACTCGCCTGAGTATCTATCCGAGCCATTATTTGTTTTCCCTCCACTTTTACTTCTATTATTGGGCATGTCTTTTCCTCTCTCTTGCAACTGATAACATTTACCCAGTCCAGGGTTTTCTTCTTCAGGACCTCCCCACCCCCTGGCTCCTTTGAGAGTCCTGCACTCCGTTTCCCGTTTGCAATTTTCCTACGCAATGGTTTTTTAAAGGTTTTTATTTAACAAAATAAGAAAGGTGATGTGTAACAACGTATGGGTGAATTTGGGGTAGCCCCCTACTTATTTCCACCCCTTTTCGTTAATTATAGGGCCACGAAAAAAATTTGGAGGGATGAAAAGGAATATTTTAGCCTTAACATTTCTTCAGAAGGTCTAGAGAAGTGAAAAGTTAAAAAACATTAACATTTGGATCCAAGGGGGGGATGTGGGGGAGAATTTTGTCCCTTAAAATGCAAAAAAATCGTTAAAAATGATAGATTTTTTCTGATTTTTCCCAATTTTTTCACTGATTTTCTACATATTCCAGCTGACAGACCCATCTCACCCTTCCTTAAACATCCCTCAACTAAAAAAAAATATATAGGACAAAGCGGGTGGGGTGTGGGAGATTCCGAAGCCCTTGCAACAAGAATTTTTTTCATTTATTGACAAGAAATAATTTCTACCCCTTTAGATAAAATATGGAAATATTGAAGGACATAGAAGAATCCGTATAAGTTTAAATTTGTAAAGATCAGCACAAAAAAATGAAAGTTAGCCGCATATTTGCCAATTTGACCAACTGAGCTGTGAATCTTTCATCTTTTTGCAAGGGCTTCAGAATCGCTCACACTCCACCCGCTTTGTCCTATATATTTTTTTTAAATTGAGGAATATTTACGGAAGGGTGAGGTGTGTCTGTCAGCTGGAATATGTAGAAAATCAGTGAAAAAATTGGGAAAAATCAGAAAAAATCGATCATTTTTAATGATTTTTTTGCATTTTAAGGGACAAAATCCTCCCCCACATCCCCCCCTTAGATCCAAATGTTAATGTTTTTTAACTTTTCACTTCTCTAGACCTTCTGAAGAAATGTTAAGGCTAAAATACTCCTTTTCATCCCTGCAAATTTTTTTCGTGGCCCTATAATTAACGAAAAGGGGTGGAAATAAGTAGGGGGCTACCCCCCGAAAACGGTACGTGTAGGGGGAAAACGAAGGTCATATTTGGATTCAGGCGGTCATTTTACTTAAGAATCTGAAGGAATTTTCTCGGGGCCAGAAAAAAGTTTCATTTTGTAGCACAGTGTTATAAACAATTTTTTTTTCCAAAGCATGTTATGTTGAATATTTTTATTTTTTTGTTTATTTTTGCCTCAGGTATATGTTATATGTTGAATATTATCAAGGCGATTTTAAAATTAAATTCAAAGAACGAATCACAAAGTGGAGAACGAGAGAATCGTGAGTAAAGCACGTCAGCGCTCTCTGGTGGGAGAGAACTTTATAGTAAAGATTAGCCCATTCATGGAATACACAACTGAAAAGAATACATAAATATTTCTCTATACATATCCTATGAGAGAAATCGTAGGTTTAAGAATTAATAACTCAAAAAGTTATAGGAATTTCGGGATGAAAATAATTTTCTTGTAATCCCGAGAAGGTCCTCTTTATGCATATAAAATTTCATTTCAAAATTCCAACGGGAAGTTGCCTAAATAGAGCGTGACAGACAGACAGACAGACAGACGGACATTAGCGAAATATATATATAGATTTTTTATATCTTCTTCTATAATTATATTTTAAATATTGAATAAAGATTATTTTTGTTAAATAATTGTTTTATTTATTCCGTAATCCTTTCACAAATATCTATTTTAACTACAGTATATGAGAATATTTTATTCAGACACCCTTAAAAAGCATCCCTTATTAATGAATCTCAAAGGAAGAGGCAATATTTGTTGGAATATCTAGTATAGTAAAATTCTATTCTATCTTTAAATAGAGGCTTAACATACTCTCGCATCCCATATAATCTGACGATAAATATAAAAAAAAGGTTATTACTTTTCACGTTTGCAAAGATTTCTATAAATCGATTAGCACCCCTCAAAATGCTTTCCCAGGCAGTATTTAAAAATAATATTGACAAACGATTTTTTAAGGAAAAATAATAATAATATTTTAGAATGATAGACAGGAAGTCAGCTAAAAGGAGAGCCCAGGGCCGGATCTAGGGGGGGGGGGGCAGTGGATGCATGTGCCCCGGGCGGCAGATATCAGGAGGCGGCAATTAAAGAAAGATTTACTAAAAAAAAGGTAAAATGATATGAATTTTGGATAGAAAATTTTAAGGAGGGGGCGGCAAATTAAATTTTGCCCGCCCCCTAAAAAATCTTCTAGTTCCGGCCCTGGGAGAGCCTCTATCGAATAAAAATCTCCACTCAGAAGACGTTTCGGGTTTAATTAAATAAATCCATCATCAGTTCTTAAGAGATTATTGGCAATTTCAAGGTGTACACCATTGAGATGCAGATAGAGTTTATTACACATTTGAGACTTGGCCGTGTTGACTGAAGAGCATCTGTAATCTGATATACAAATTTTGAATTTTTATATAATTTTGTATATGTTTATATATAACAACTCTATCTGCATCTCAATGGTGTACACCTTGAGTTTGCCAATAATCTCTTAAGAACTGATGATGGGTTTATTTAATTAAACCCGAAACGTCTTCTGAGTGGAGATTTTTATTCGATAGAGGCTCTCCTTTTGGCTGACATCCTCTCTTCCTGTCTATCATTCTAATCGTTGAACAGTCACTTCTCTTATCAATAATAATATTTTAATTGGAATGGGAAATGTTCACCCCCTTTCCTCACTATGGTTTCATTATTTAAGGTGCGCGTCTCGAAAAACCGTTAAAACACGATTGACTCGAGGCGGCAAAAGATGGCGTTAGTGTTCCCCATAGGAATATAAGGGACTTATTTCATTTCATTCTAGAGCTTCCAGCTAATTAATTAAGGGTTGAAAATTAATTATTTTTGAACACACGATTACAACTTATAGAGCTCCTTTTTTTTAAATATCTTTTATTTAATGCGATTAATCTAAAAATTTTTTTTTTTTTTTTTCGAAAATCAAAAAAAGGGCTTCTATAAGTTGTAGATATTTTAAATAGCTTTAATTTTAAAAAAATTTGAGGTCGATAGCTTCAAAATTGTGGCCGCTGGAAAGTCCCAAAATTAGCACGCCGAGACGCGCACCTTAAAATAATAGATAATTTTATGCCATCGGGCTTGGTGTAGTTGGCAGCTCGCCTGCCTCGTATACCAAGGGTCGAGGGTTCGGATCCCAGGCAGTCCGGTAGATATATTTACAAATAACGGGTATCGTAAAAAGTTTTTTTTTTTTTTTTTTTTTTTTTATAAAAACATTCACGCTTTTTTCTCATTCGCACTCACACTCACACACACATTCACACAGTCTTTTCGGCAACTTAGGCCATTTAAGACTTTGACGATAACCGTTGTAATATATATTATCTATTGTGGGTTCAGGCATTTATATTTAAGCCATCTGGTATCCAAATGGCTTAAATAAAATCATCGGACTGCCTGGATCCGAACCCGCGACGTTTGGTATAGGAGGTAGGCACGCTACCTGCTATGCCACACCCGGGGGCTAAAAAGTTTTAAATGGCCTAAGTTGAATAAAAGACTGTGTGTATGTGTGTGTGAGTGGGTAAAAGTGAGTGTTAAAAAAAAAAACTTAGAAAATCTAACAATAGAATGTTAACCCTTAATGAAAATGAAATATGCAAATAATAAATACCTTTTAATGAAGAGTTGAGGGGTGTGTGATGTTTTATTCTCACTAATATCAATAGAATCGCAATGGAAGAAGAGCAGAGAGTCAATCGACTGGCTTCTTGCTCGACGTGAATGCAACTAAAACACTTGCTTGCTTGCTTCCTGCTATCCGGTTTCCAATGACGCAAGTCCTGTTTCTTTGATGACGATGATGACGGAATATCGATGATTTTTTTTCCTTCTGAAACAAAGAAATAATTATTTATTATTTTTTATCCTATTCAATCAACAACATAATTTAAATATTCAATAAAGGTTAATTTTTTTTTAAATAATTGTTTTATTTATCCCTTAATCCTTTCCCTAATATCCTTTTTAAATACAAAAATTCAATTTTCATAATAGAAATCATATGATAGGTTTTTTTTTTCGAAAAGTTAAATAAATTATTATTTTATCTTTTTTTTTACTTTCTCTTACCTCTACCTCTATATTTTTTTTTTTTTTTTTTTTAAGGTCCTTCTCGGCATCTAAGGCCATTTAGACCCCATCCCTATTTATTTCAAATGATTTGTAGTCAAATCAAATGAAATAAATTTTTCTCGCTTGGGATGGGAAGCGAACCCGGGACTCCGGTGCGAGAAGCTAATGTCTTCCCACTGAGCCACGGCTCCCGGGCCTCTACCTCTATATAGGTTAATAAATAAAGTATCCAAAATTTGATGTCGAGATTTTGACGGATATACACGTTTTGAGGTCCCGTGAATCCAAAAAAGTGGTTTTCGAGGCATGGTCTGTCTGTCTGTGAATAAAATATCTCAAGAACGAAAAGACCTAGGAAGTTGAAATTTTATAGTTAAGTTAGATACCCCTCTGGAGCTAGAAAATAAGCTTTTAATCAAAATCGGCCAAAAAGTACAAGTACTTTACTGATGTAGTTTATCAGTTTTTTTTCGATTTTCTTAAAATTCGAACCAGCGATTTTGATTAAATTTCAAAAATCAATTATTTTTTAGATGCTCTTTAAAATGAATATTCTCATTTTGTAATTGAAATCTTCTGAAGACCACTTTACTCTTGTACTCCATAGGAAAGATGGGAGAAATGGTTGCCATGGGAACAAAATATAAATATTTTCCCATGTTTATAAAATTTACATCTTGAATTCTAATATATCGGCGGAAACTAAATATATCTCGACACAAAAAATCTGGTGTGACAAGCACAGAACACAATTTTCGAACACCGAAGGTAAGAGCAAGTTGTGTGCTGTGCGATAGTCCCACCAGATTTTTTTTTGACGAGATAAAAAATAAAATGCAGCCTGTTTGTTTTTCCTTACTTTACTTTACGCGAATAGGCCCAAAGGACCGCGCGATGATGAACAAATCTGCCTCCAGAGGGAACGATCCTTTGTTTAATCTCTCCAGTTTTCCCATTCTCCGATCGCAGCCAGATCGTTCCTGACTCCATCCATCCATCTCATCCTCGGTCGTCCCATTGGTTTGAAGATGAATGCCACTCTTGGCCAAAGCGAGTTGTCCATGCGCGCCACGTGAGGGTACAAGCCATTGTAGACGCCTGCTCTTCATAATCCCCACAATATTAGCCTCTCCGTATAGTTCCTCTAGCTCTCTGTTGTTCCGTCTTTTCCATTCTCCCGTACTAGTGTACAGGGCCAAAGATCTTTCTTAGACTATCTTGTTTACTAGTAGACGTTTCTTTTACTCGGTCATAAATTCTCTAGGTGGAAGGTGAGTAATTCAAAATTTTCTTAGAACTTCACGTTCAAAAACCTAGCATCGACTTCCTGCCTGCAAGCGAGCATTGATCTCCATTTCTTCAGATCCATCGTCAGAGAATATTGAGCCTAGATATCTGAATTCAGTGACTTGCTTATATTTCTTTTTGTTTGCTAGGAGAGGTTCATGTCTGGGTGTTGTAAGCATTGTATCCCGTCTTAAGACTAGATATTCTGTCTTATCTTCATTAATTTGTAAACCTACTTTACTGGCCTGATCTTCCAATCTTCATACCAGGCACGCTAGCTCACTTGAAGATCCTGCCAAAAGAGCTATATCATCCGCGTAAGCCAGCATGGCCATCTTATCCTTCCCTACATAGAGGCCCTCCGGGCACATCTCAGAGACCTCCCGAAATACTTTTTCCAACATGATGTTAAACAAAATTGGTGACAGTCCGTCTCCCTGCTTCAGGCCAGATGCAATTTCAAACTCCGCAGCCAGCTGGTTACCAAGTTTAACTTTGTCTGTTGTTTCTTGTTCACAGTCTTTAATTAGGTTTACCAATTTTTTTGGGATCCCAAACTCTCCCAGACATTTATCTGCTTCTGCCAGGAAGAAATTCAAATAAAATTGACATAGGTTCGTCGCAATTAAGAATGTTTTTAAAATATTCTGTCCATCTCTTTGAGATGTCGTTATCATCGGTTAAAAGATTTCCGTCCCAATTCTTAATAAATTTTTGCCTATGTCCGATCTTCCCTTTTAATTTATTTATCTTATAATAAAGATGTCTTGGCTTATTCTCTCGAAAATCGGACTCCATTTCTAAGAGGATTCTATTTAGAAAGTTCCTTTTTGCATTTCTGAGGACATTTTGGGTATCTTTCCTTACTTTATAGAAACTTTCTCTCCCGTCCACATAGTTCCCTCGTAGCCATTCCTCTCTTGCCCTCTCTTCTTTCCACCTCTCGTCGTTCAATTTATCCTTGTCGAACTTTTTGATCGTCTCTCCTTTATCTCTTTTTAGCCATTTGATTTGTATATTCAAATGACTTTTCACCAGAAAATGATCACTATCACTTTCCGCCCCTCTAGCCGTCTTCACGTCTGCGACCCAGTGCTTAATATTTTGGTCTATAGCGATGTGATCAATTTGGTTGACAGTTCTTCCGTTTGGAGACACCCATGTTCCTTTATGGATATTTATCCTTTGTAAATTCGTGCTCGACACGAATATACCTTTAGAAGTGGCGAACTCTATGAAGCTTATGCCATTATCGTTACTGGTCTCGTGTAGACTATGTTTCCCAATCGTAGGGATAAATATCCGCTCTCTTCCAATTTTAGCATTCAAATCTCCCAGGAGAATTTTGTGTTTAAGAGTTGAGGGGTGTGTGATGTTTATGTTTTATTCTCACTAATTTCAATTGAATCGCAAAGGAAAAACAGCTGAGAGATGAATTCAATCGACTAGGGTTGGTCGAATCGATTTCGATTTTAATCGAAAATCGATTTTGAGCTTCGATTTTCGATTAAAATCGAAATCGATTCAGTGTTTAGAAAAAATCGAAAAAATCGATTTTTGACGGCCGATTTTCGATTTTCGATTTTCCAAGGAAGTGATTTTAGCGACATGATCTGTCCGTCTGTGTTCAATTTTAAGCTTGAAGGATTTGAGCTATGAGGTTGGAATTTAAGATAGATACCCCCTGGAGCGAGAAAATAAGCGGTTCATTAAAATTGGCCAAAAAGTACTAGTACTTTACTGAGGTAGTTTTTCAGGTTTTTTTGATTTTCTTAAAAATAGCCTCAACGATTTTGATTAAAATTCAAAAATCAATTATTTTTTAGATGCTCTTTAAAATGTATATTCTCATTTTAAAGTACACTTTACTCTTGTATTTCATAGGAAAGATAGGAGAATTTGTTGCAATGGTAACAAAATATAAATATTTCCCCATGTTTATAAATTTTAATCTTAAATTCAGCCCTCGGGGCTTGGTGTAGTGGTTAGCATGCTAACCTCGTATACCAAAAGTCGCGGATTCGGACCCCAGGCAGTCCAATGATTTTATTTAAGCCATTTAGATACCAAATGGCTTAAATAAGAATGCCTGGACCCCTAATATGTGTGTATTATCAATAACGGATATCGTATATCGTAAAAGTCTTAAATGGTTTAAGTTGCCGAGAAGACTGTGAATGTGTGTGTGAATGAGAAAAAAAGGATGTTTTAGAAAAAAAATCTTGAATTCAAATGTACCTTAAGCTTACTGTCGGAACCTAAATATATGTCCACACAAAAATCTGATGTGACAAACACAGAACACAACTTTCGCTTACTGAAGATAAGACGAGTCCCACCATATTTTTTGAGAAATATAGAAGCCAGGGGCGTATATATGGGGGGGCCGAGGGGGCCCGGGCCCCCCCCCCGAAATTTCCCAAACACATATACATATATAGGGATATACAGACATCAGCGCAACAAATTTTTCCGCAGGGTGGAAAACTTAGATTCTGCAAAAGAAAAAATGTTCCGCAAAAAATTTCGTGTGAAAAAAAAATTTAGTTTCTTAAAAAAAAAAATTTTCCGCAGAAAAATTTTTGAGTTCGGGCCCCCCCCGAAAAAAATTTCTATATACGCCCCTGATAGAAGCTGATGTTTAGTTCTCTTGGTTTGTTAAAATTTACGTTATAACGTTAAAACTTAAGTTATAAACACTAAATATGTTATACGATATACAATGTGTTGGTTTTTAAAGAAGTTATAAAGACTGAATAAATTGATTTGGGTATCAGTAATGCAACGTTCTATTTTTCTTGTTCCACAAACCGCTTGAAAATCGTCAAGCAGAACCTTAAAATCAACTTATGGGCATAGTGAAAGATTTTTTGTAAAAAAATCGAAAATCGATTAAAATCGATTTTTTTAAAAATCGATTATTTGGTTTCGATTTTAAAAATCGAAAATCGATTCAGCCTCCGAATCTACCAACCCTACAATCGACTGGCCTCTTGCTCGACGTGAATGCATATAAAAGACTTGCTTTGCTCATAATAATGACGACACATGGATTATTTTCCTAAAAGCTCCTTCGTCTGAAACAAAGAAATATTTATTTATTAATATTATTTTTTATCTTCTTCTAACTTTTTATGTGTATCTTTACGGCCCTAATGAGAACAAGTAGATATCAGGGCCATAAATAAATATATATTCTATTCTATTATCATATTTTAAATATTGAATAAGCCCTCGGGGCTTGGAGTAGAGGTTAGCGTGCTAACCTCGTATACCAAACGTCGCGGGTTCGGACCCTAGGCAGTCCGATGATTTTATTTAAGCCACTTGGATACCGAATGGCTTAAATAGGAATGCCTGGACACTATATGTATATACGGATATCGTAAAAAGTCTTTTATGGCCTGAATTGCCGAAAAGACTGTGTGAATGGGAAAAAAGTGTGAGTGTTTAAAAAAAAAAAAAAAAAAAAATATTGAATAAAGATTTTTTTTCCCTCCCCCACACGGCCACGGCAGAGAAACCATTTGGCCAGCTCCCGGTTTACAGAAAATAAAAAGCGGTCACAAAAACAGTTGAGAGGAAATTACAAATCTTGTTACATCAGATCTAATCCTTACTAGCTCACCCTGTAGATTAAAACACTGTAGAAGGACCGTCATCTTTACCGGAAACAGGACTTCATTCTCAAGTGAGACATATAACTAATCAACAGATCTTTTATTTTTCGGGCAGCCTAGGAAAACATGATCCATGTCTCCCAATGTCCTACCATCACAGTCACAATAAGGGTGTTCTCTTAGATTGAAAAGGTACAGTCGGCTGGGCGTGGCAACATGCCCTAAACGCAACCTGATAATTAATGATATCAAGTTCCTATAAAGATGACAGTCCTTGAACCAGGGAATTTGAGGCATTACAGAGTAAAGATGCGAACCCCTCAACTCGGATGTTCGATTCCAGTGCTGCTGCCATGTCCCAATACCGTCCCTCTTTATTAGAGAGACAACATCAGAGACCGGCAGACCCCCTCTAACAAGTGATCATCCTCAACCCGCACCGCGAGCAAGAGTGTCCACTATTTCATTACCCAATACTCCAGCATGGCTCGGACACCACACTAGTTTAATATTCTTCCTCAATAGTCTTAACTTATTTTGTACCAGATAAATTAAATAATTATCACTTCCGCTCTTAGAAAAGTCTCTTAAAGCGACCAAGAGGCTTTGGGAGTCAGAAACAACAATTATATCCTTTGAGACAATACTAGACTCAATAAACAAGAGCCAAAGCTTCCGCACTAAAGACAGAAAATTCACTACGTAGCTTATGCTTCCTAAATATATTCAAATTTGAGTAGTAAAAAGCACATCCGACATGTCCGTCACTTCTCTTCGTAAAGATTATTTTTTTTAAATAATTGTTTTATGTATCCCGTAATCCTTTCCCAAATATCCTTTTTAACTGCAAATATTTTATTCAGACACCCTTAAAAAGCATCCCTTTATTAATAAATCTCAAAGGAAGAGGCAATATTTGTTTGAACATCTAGTATAGTAAAATTCTATTCTATCTTTAAATAGAGGCTTAACATAACGATTTTATTTTCATTCATGAAGCAAGTAGTATTTGGATTTTGTTTTGCAAATAAAGTTTTAATAATGAGATAGATATGTGAGAAATTTAATAAAAGTATTTTAATAAGAGAATGATTAACGTTTAAGCCTTACAAATATTTATTATTATTTTCTTTGTTTAGAAAGAACGTTCTTTGCGTTTGGTTTGTGATTAAAATTATTTATAATTATATTAGAAAAAGATTGTGCAATGCTTTGAATATTATAAAATTATTATATGAGAATTTCAGAAATATTACTCCTATTATTTGTAAAAGTTATAATTATTTTTAATATTTTTATATTAATGATATTTTTTTGATATTTAGAAAAATTATTTCAATGCAAATTATTATTTTTATTTTGTTTGAATTATTATGTTAGAAAAGTTCAATTGTTCATAAAATTTAATTGTTAAAAAGTTTGTGATCACACAAGGGCGGATACAAGGGGGGTAAAGGGGGTAATTACCCCCCCCCCCGAGATTTGAAAAAATACCTTTTTTTTTGCAAAAAAATTTATTTTTCACGTAAAATTTTAAAAATTAGTACTTAAAAATTTGATTTGTATTTATATTCTGGCAAACAAGTACAGAATGCGCCTTTAAATTACTGAAATTAAGAAAAAATAGTGTGCTGTGCGACGAGTCACTCCAAATTACCCCCCCCCCCCGAGAAACACCTCTGGATCCGCCCTTGTGATCACAGAGGATTAATTATTGTGTCTACTCATCTTTCGATGTCTTGAAAGCCGCTTGATGCAGGTAAGTGAAGAATTTGATTGTAGAAATAAAGATATGATGCTGTTTGAATATTTTTCTGTTTCAGGCTCTGGCTGTCTTCCGATTAACGAATATAGAGAAATTTGGATGCTTGGTAATTGATATTGCACATAGAATAATTACTGGGATATATAGTAATGAATTTGCATAAAAATACTGGGTATATTTGAATTTGTTTTTGGTGAAGACCTCAGAGAGAGCGATTTGTCATGTTGAGCGTGTGAGAGTCGAGGGAGGTCTTTTTCTTTTCCTTTTCACGTTTGTCCGCCGTTGTTCTATTTCCCCAGGCTTCGAGTCAGGGGTGGGTTCCCCCACTCCCTCCATTCTTCCATTCTCTTCTCCTTTCTGTTTTATTTTTTATTCGTATTTTTTGAAATTTAATATTTGAGAATATATTTTTATTTTATATATTCTATTTTTATATTCAACATTTAATTTTAATATTTTTTTTTTTTTTAAACAATTTTTGTATACTATTTTATTTAAATAAATATCTATATTTTAAAAATATTATTTTTATTTCTTCTTAAAAATTCCTTTCAAATAAAATTAAGAAAAATTATCATCATTTTGTTAATAAAAGTGGGGGAATGGGTTTATCCATTACAACTTTTTCTTCCGTTTGTAAATTTTCAAGCTGTTGTTCATTTGCGTAAAGAAAGTCTTTTTTTTTTAACTTAATTAAATGGCCGTTGGAAAAACCATTTGGCCAATGGCAAAAGTAAGTGTGTTTCAGACAGTGGCGTAACCAGGGGGGGCGAGGGGGGGGGCTCGAGCCCCCCGCCCCAGGCGCATCGAGCCCTTGGCGCCCCCCGAAACCGGCATAGGCGCCCTACGGCCTCTAAAATATAGCCCAGCGTATGTGATTTTATCATATTCTTTTCATCGATTGTCTTAAAAAATTGATTGTTTTCTTTTAAAATTATATTACAACTTGAATTCTAGCCCCCGGGTGTGGCGTAGTAGGTAGCGTGCCTACCTCCTATACCAAACGTCGCGGGTTCGGACCCAGGCAGTCCGATGATTTTATTAAGCCATCTGGATACCAGATGGCTTAAATAGAAATGCCTGAACCCATAATAGATAATATTATATTACAACGGTTATCGTCAAAGTCTTAAATGGCCTAAGTTGCCGAAAAGACTGTGTGAATATGTGTGTGAGTGTGAGTGTGAATGAGAAAAAGTGTGAATGTTTTTTTATAAAAAAAAAAATCTGGTGTGACTGGCGGACAGCACACAACTTTCTCTTACCTTCGGTAATCGAAAGTTGTGTACTGTGCTTGTCACACCAGATTTTTTGTGTCGACATGTATTTAGTTCCCGGCAGTAGGGAATATTTGAATTCAGATGTAAAATTTATAAGTATGGGAAAATATTTATATTTTGTTACCATGGCAACCATTTCTCCTATCTTTCCTATGAAGCACAAGAGTAAAGTGTGCTTCAAACAATTTTGAGGGCAAAACGAGAATATACATTTGAAAGAGCATCTAAAAAATAATTGATTTTTGAATTTTAATCAAAATCGTTAGAGCGAATTTTGAGAAAATCGAAAAAAAAACTGAAAAAGTACATCAGTAAAGTACTAGTACTCTTTGGCCGATTTTGATTAAAAGCTTATTTTTTCCGGTCCCGGGGGTGTTTAACTTAAATATAAAATTTCAGCCTCATAGCTCAATTCCTTCATGCTTAAAATTTGACACCCACACACCCACCCACCCACCCACCCACACACCCACAGACAGACCATGTCGCGAAAACCACTTTTTTGGATTCAGGGGACCTCAAAACGTGAAGATCCATCAAAATCTCGACATCGAATTTTTGACATGAATCCAATACTTCCTCTCTATATATATATAAAGATATACATAGGTAAGAGAAAGTAAAAAACTTGAATTCTACTATTTTAAATGAATTTAATTCCAAAAATAATAAATAACGTATATAGAGGCTTTATAATTAAAATTTTTTTTATTTTGCAATATATAAGCCTTAATTTGATGTTTTATGGCTGTGGAGAATTACTCAGGATTCGTATAAGCCTTAATATTTAATTTTTTGAAATTCAAAACTTTTTTAAGCATGAAGGAATTGAGCTATGAGACTGAAATGTTATATTTAAGTTAAACACCCCCGGGACCGTGAAAATAAGCTTTTAGTCAAAACCGGCCAAAGAGTACTAGTATTTTACTGATGTAGTTTCAGTTTTTCAGTTTTTTCGATTTTCTCAAAATGAAAGGGCTTTTTCCATTCTTCAGGCCCGCCCGAACCCGCCCGGAATTTTTTCAAATCCGCCCATTCCCGCCCGAGATTTAGTGAATGAATGAACGAATGTCTAGCAATTTTTAAATAAAATTTCATTTGCATGCCCGTCCGCTCGAACCCGTTTATTTAGACTTGCTACCCGCCCGTAAGAATGACTTCCCCGAGACTTTCTCGTATGTTCTTTTGGAATTACGTCTGTGTGTGTGTGTGTGTGTGTGGTGTGAACACGATTGCTTAAAAACCAAAGCAGCTAGATCGATAAAATTTGGTATATGCTCCTTACACTAAAATTGTAGATTTCTATCAACTTTTGGAGTAAATAAGTCACTTGGAACTAGTACTTTACCTAATAAGTTTTTTCAGAAATTTCGAAATTTTCATTGTTATATGATTAAATACTCAATTTTAAGAAGTTTTTATTCTTTGATAATTTTCCGAAAACTGAATAGTTTTTGAAATAATCCGGGTTTTGCAGGGTATTTGTTTTGGGTAGGGGATGCCCGCCAAAAGGCGGGAGCCGCGAAGGGAGAGAGGGGACCCCCCTGGAAACATCGGCGCCCTAGTTGAGCTTCGCCCCCCCGCCCTCAAACGCTGGATACTAAGAAAGGTGAATAGAAGCTGAAAGAGTTAAAGAAATAGAAGAAAAGGTGCCTATAGATAATAAATAAAAAGAAAGAAGATTAAGTTAAAAAAATTATCAGATCTGATTTAATATCTTGTTGAAGAGTTGTTATACATGATTGACGATTTTCCTCTTGCCGTACAGAAGGCACTCGGCATTCTAGGTCTGAGGGTTATGTTAAATAGGTGTTAATTAAGATAGGTTAATATAATCCACTCATTAATATTTGAAATCAGAAAAAGATCCAATTGGGATTAGAATTATTTGAGATTGATATTTAGTTTTATGATTCAAACTTATTCATTCTGTGAAGTTCGTTTCAATATAAATCATAAAAAGCCTTTATGTGATTGGGTTTATTAGGAAGAATAAAAAAAAGAAAAATAAAGAAAATAGAAAGACAGAATAAAAAGATATCACAGATAGAAAAATTTTATAATAATTAAAATAATTAAAATTCAAATTGTTGAAATTTCCGATATGGGAAAAATATAAAAAAAATTATGTTTATTGTGTGTGAGGTTTGTTGTGTAGGTGATAGGTAACGACGGGAGAGTTATTGTGAACTTCAACACCGAAACGTTACTCTATCTGGGTTGTGGACTTTCGGACACCGAAACGTCGCACAAAGTTTCGCCCTGTGGGCACGCCGCAATGGCCTCAATACTTTCCACGTAGATGAATAATATTAAATTGAATTGAATTGATTTAAATATTAAGTTGGAGTTTTCCGGCTCCCCGGTTTGAATTCATAGAATTCTGGGTTAAAAATAAATTGGTTTGTGTGTGTGATTAAATTGTGTGTTCAGATATCTTTCCCTTTTGGCATCCAAAATATTCGAATAAAAATTAAATTAATATATTGATTCAATTAAAAATTAATAGTGATTCTGATTCGCCTTTCTTATTTCTTTGCAGGCAAAAATTCCTGGAAATCTGATCTCCGGTTTCTTTCGAACTTCATCAAAATTAAAAAAAAAGACTATGTATTGATTTATATTAAAACTAAACAAAATTAAAAAAAAATTAAAAATAAAAATTAAAAAAATGATTTAAAAAAATAAATATCAGATTTATTAATTTATCTGCCCTGATTCCCATCCGAATTGGATTTCATTCTGATTGTCTCTCGATTTAGTTAAAAAAAAAAATTATATAAAAAAATTTAGGTTAAAAATTTGAAAGATCTTTTGAGATAATTAAATTTAAATTACAATGAATTAACTATAATTGAATAATTTTAACTATAGGCCTTTATTAATGTGATTCTATTTATTGCAATTAGAAAAATCCAACATGGTGGTTCTCAATTTCTAGGAATTGGGATATTTGAATCGCATTAAAATCGAGTTTTTAAGTTCTTTTAAGATCAGATCTTTTCACTAGTTAATTATTTCATGAAATAATATTGATATAAATCAGTTTTAGCTCACAGTTGTCCGGTACCACGGGCCTGAAGAGAGAGAGCCGGGGGGGTTGAGATGCATACGATGATGAGGTGGTGATGTGTTCGTTGCTCCTTGATGGAAAGAATCCTTTTCTGCTCCCTTGTGGTGTTTTTGTGTAAGGCAGTGGATATCTCTCCACTGGGGATGAAACAGCTGACGAGAGCGAGAGAGAGAGTGAACGAGAGAGCGTGTGGCATCGGCTGCGTGTGTGTGTATATCGCACGCTGAGGCCTTGAACTTGCCTATGTGTGCGTGAATCATCAATCAGTCGACCGTTTCAAGAGTGACTTTCGCTGTCCTGTCCCTCTCCTTGCCTCATGCTTTCTTCTTCCTCCTTTCCCTCCTCCTCTCCTTGCCTAGTTTTGATGCTTTAGTTGCAGGTAAGGGACGACACCTATGATGCCGAGTGAATACTAACAGCCATTCAGTCAAGATATTATTTGAATTTTGAAAAGAAAAAAATAAAAAAAATTTAAAGAAAGATTTTTATATAAGCAACCTTTTTGAAGAATAATAAAAAAATAATTTAAAGAGAATTTTGAAAAAGATGAATATTATTAATACAGCCAAATTTTATGATATTTTAATAATATCATTACATCCCCCAAGTTGAAGGTGATCCATGCTGTAAGAACAGCCATGGATAACCTCAATGAGGTGCTCCAGCACTAGCAGATTTTAAGTCCTCGGCTTTAATCAAAGGTCAATAATATGGGTTTAAAACGAGATAATTAAAAGTTTAAAATTGGTAAAAATAATTAAAAATAAACAATACCAAAAAGGATTAAAATTGGTTTAAAAAAAATAAAAATAAAGAAAACCAAAAAAAAGAAGAGAAAAAAAATGGATAGTCGAAAGGGTTGGGGACCCATGGCCTCAAGTGCAGGGTGGGTTAGTCCCTAGGGAAGAATTTGAGGCCCACTGAAATCCAAGGGGACCTGTGGCAGAGCGCCTCTACCGGCCTCTCCTTGCCCGAATTCAAGTTTGATTATTGATAAAAAAAATACAAAGGGAATTATCCCCATTCCCAAGGGTGATCCAGTTTTCTTGTTGGTTTTTTTAACCCTGGAAACAACAGAAAAGAGGTCTAAAACAAACAAAACACTAGGGTGTCTGGGTTTCCAAACCAACTGCGACACAGGTTGGCGCCTGGTCCCCCTACCAATTAGAATTTTCTGTTCCCCCCAATTATATTTGATATGGGTGTATATTTGGGGAAGTCAAAACCACCCAAATATACATCCATATCCCCAAAAAAATTTAAAGTCAAGTCCGGTGGTTATTAATTGTGTCATGATCGGTGGTTATTTGTAATGGAATTTTTAAAACGTGATCTGTGGTGGGGTGGCAACCTCTCCAGCGCATATTGCGCATAATGGCGCGTGAGGTTGGCCACGGGGTAATTCTCTACCCAACCCATAACAATAAGGGATGAACCTAGTTCACTCAAGGGCTTGTCACCAGAGTGACTGTGCCTGTCAGGCGAGTTCCCCTTCTTGTTATAAGGTTTGTCACCAGTGTGACTGATTCTTCTTGAATCGGGATCACGGTTTCCGATTACGTGGTTTTCTCCATGGCACTTCAGAGAGAACCATTTGTTTCTTAAGTTTGTTATCCGAGTAAAAGTCCTAGAATAGATGTATGTGATTATTAAAATTGATTCAATTCGCCATCTATCTTCAATAAAAATCGATTCATAGTGATATTGAAACGTCGATGTGATTGGAGCAAATGCTCTTATCATTTGATATTCTGGTGTTTCGAGATCTGTTTTAAAAGTACCTACTAGGAAATACACCTTTGGTTGTCCTCGATAAATAGCAACGGTTTGGTTGTGGGCAGATGTTGATGCCGGCAACGGATTTAGTCCCAAGGGCGGTTCAGCCGTGCCTGAACACTTCTCGTCGGGATCCATACTAGGATCGCCAGACGAGGGGACTGCCGGAGTTACTATTATCGTAGGAACTATGATGTTTGGTGGTGGATTTGGTAGCGGATTTGGTGGCGGATTTGGTCCCTTAGGTGGCGCTGCCGCTTGCGCGCTCTTCTCATCGGGATCCTTACTAGAATCACTCGATGAGGGGACCACCGTTGTTGTTGTTATCGGTGGTTGTGTTTGGAGAGCTTTTTTTTGTTGATTTTTTCTTATAATCCATTCGCTCTGAATTTAAAATAGGAGGTTTTTCATTGACACTTTTGAAACGTACTCTGTGCACATAGAAGAGTTCTCTCAAATCAAACACCGAAAAATGTTTCTCGTCAACATTTTTCAGTGGTTGTAGAAGATTCTGAGAAACTCTATTGAGGCTTAGGTTTCTATCTTAAATAGTTAAGGCTAAAATGATCTTTAAAATTGTTAAAATTGCTTTTAAAATGACTAGAATTCCATAAAAATATTTCGGGGCATTCCGAGCACGCAAATGAATTTATTATATACAATGGTCTCCTGAGAGTGGACAAGATTACAGTTCTCGTTAGTCTTTCTATGGCGTTTGATTGTTGAGCGATTATATTATATGATGGTCGATTTTTAGGAATAGGATTGAAATGTCCTATTGGCACAACTGTTGTTGGTGGTTTTATAGGGCTTGGTGGTGTATTGTTGGTGGTCGGATTTGGTCTCTTAGGTGGTTCAGCCGATTCTGAACTCTTCTCACCCGGACTTGAACTCAAGTCGCTGGGTGAGGAGACCACCTTCCCTTTGTTCTTGATTTCCAGCTCTCGTAGTTGAGCCTCAATTCTATCTAGAGTCTGGTCTACCACTCTGCTTTCCCAGATCTCGTCTCCTAGGCTTTCCGTTATGACACCAGTATTACATGTCTCTGTCCTGGAAAGTACATCTAGGATAGGGACGTAACTCGCCTCCACCCTAGAAAATCTGTCCGAGATTAACTGAAGCATCTCTTCCATACTCATAGGATTGTGTTCTGCCATTGTGCGGGCTTGGGATTAAAAAAAAAGACTAAAACAAGAGTTAATAACAGGGGGGTTGGGGGACGATACTGAGCCTAGTTAGGGCCGGTTTAATCTATCCCAGCACCTCCACCATATAGTGGTTTAAACTACCTGGTGGGTAATTTAGTTTCCACGCCTAAAGTAATTTGGGGTGGGGGGTAGCTACCCTGAATTACCGTAGGACTTGGTATCTGCTCCGCTGGGTCCAATAAGGGTTGATTAATCCCTTATATTGGATGCTGATAAGAAATGTGAATAGAAGCTGAAAGAGTTAAAAAATAAAAGAAAAGGTGCCTATAGATAATAAATAAAAAGAAAGAAGATTAAGTTAAAAAAATTATCAGATCTGATTTAATATCTTGTTGAAGAGTTGTTATACATGATTGACGATTTCCCTCTTGCCGTACAGAAGGCACTCGGCATTCTAGGTCTGAGGGTTATGTTAATTAGGTGTTAATTAAGATAGGTTAATATAATCCACTCATTTATATTTGAAATCAGAAAAAGATCCAATTGGGATTAAAATTATTTAGATTGATATTTAGTTTTATATTTTAAATTTATTCATTTATGAAGTTCGTTTCAATATAAATCATAAAAAAGCCTTTATGTGATTGGTTTTATTAGGAAGAATAAAAAAAAGAAAAATAAAGAAAAAAGAAAGACAGAATAAAAAGATATCACAGATAGAAAAATTTTAGAATGATTAAAGTAATTAAAATTCAAATTGTTGAAATTACCGATATAGGAAAAATATTGAAATTTATGTTTATTGTGTGTGAGGTTTGTTGTGTAGGTGATAGGTAACGACGGGAGAGTTATTGTGAACTTCAACACCGAAACGTTACTCTATCGGGGTTGTGGACGTTCGGACACCGAAACGTCGCACAAAGTTTCGCCCTGTGGGCACGCCGCAATGGCCTCAATACTTTCCACGTAGATAATAATATTGAATTGAATTGAATTGATTTAAATATTAAATTGAGTTTTTCGGCTCCCCGGTTTGAATTCTTTGAATTCTGGATTTGAAATAATTTGTTTGTGTGTGTGATTAAATTGTGCGTTCAGATATCTTTCCCTTTTGGCATCCAAAATATTCGAATAAAAATTAAATTAATATATTGATTCAATTAAAATTAATAGTGAATCTAATTCGCCTTTCTTATTTCTTTGCAGGCAAAATTCCTGGAAATTTATCTCCTGTTCTTTCGAATTTCATCAAAATAAAAAAAAAGACTATGTATTGATTTATATTAAAACTAAGCAAAATTAAAAAAATTAAAAATAAAAATTAAAAAAATGATTTAAAAAAATAAATATTAGCAATGTATTAATTTATCTGCCCTGATTCCCATCCAAATTGGATTTCCTTCTGATTGTAAATTTATATAAAAAAATTTAGGTTAAAGAAAATTGAAAGATTTTTTTGAGATAATTAAACTGGAGTTACAATTAGTTAATTATAATTGAATATTTTTAGCTATAGGCCTTTATTAACGTGATTTTATTTATTGCAATTAGAAAAATCCAATATGGCGGTTCTCGATTTCTAGGAATTGGGATATTTGCATCGCATTAAAATCGAGTTTTTAAGTTCTTTTAAGATCAGATCTTTTCACTATTTAATTATTTCATGAAATAATATTGATATAAATTAGTTTTGGCTCACAGTTGTCCGGTACCACAGGCCTGAAGAGAGAGAGCCGGGGGGGTTGAGATGCAGACGATAATGAGATGGTGATGTGTTCGTTGCTCCTTGATGGAAAGAATCCTTTTCTGCTCCCTTGTGGTGTTTTTGTGCAAGGCAGTGGATATCTCTCCACTGGGGATGAAACAGCTGACGAGAGCGAGAGAGAGAGTGAACGAGAGAGCGTGTGGCATCGGCTGCGTGTGTGTCGTATATCGCACCGCTGAGGCCTTGAACTTGCCTATGTGTGCGTGAATCATCAATCAGTCGGCCGTTTCAAGAGTGACCTTCACTGCCCTGTCCTTCTCTTTGCTCACTATTTCTTCTTCTTCCTTTCCCTCCTCCTCTCCTTGCCTAGTTTTGATGCTTTAGTTGCAGGTAAGGGACGACACCTATGATGCCGAGTGAATACTAACAGCCATTCAGTCAAGATATTATTTGAATTTTGAAAAGAAAAAAATAAAAAAAATTTAAAGAAAGATTTTTATATAAGCAACCTTTTTGAAGAATAATAAAAAAATAATTTAAAGAGAATTTTGAAAAAGATGAATATTATTAATACAGCCAAATTTTATGATATTTTAATAATATCATTACAAATACATAAAATAATATAAAAATTAAATATTTTTTAAAATTTAATGGAATGGGGACCTTCTCAAGAAAGTTAATTATTTTTTATCTAAAAAAATTTCAAAAATTGTTCTAATTATAATTTTTTAAATTGCGAGTCCATGATTTAATTAGCCTGGTCGTCCACTGGACGCTACCGCTACAAGGGCGACAACAAGAGACGCGACAACACGCGACAAGGGTCGTCCACTGCACGCTACTTCGCGCTACATTTGACATAAAATCTCTATATAATAATATCATATAAATTTCTAACCAATAAATAAAACAAATCCATATAATTTTAATAAATAATTAAATTGAAATATAAAACCAAGATAAAAATGTCCTAATTTATATTTATTTTCGCTAATAATATGTCTTAGTAATATAAGGTAAAATTAAAAGAACGTGTAGAATTAAATTATAACATTTTATTGCGAGACAAGAATATCAATAATAAATAAACAATCAACAATGAATGACGTCATCCCCGAGGAGATCTAGGTGGCGCCTACTTCCCTCCGCCTCCAGGTGGCTTCGCTTATATATATCATACCTTCCCGTTTAATTTGAAGTTATGGGCTGAATCTACAGGGAGGCTTACGAGGTCTCGTCGATCTTCTTAACCCTTCCTGAGACTCTGGAGGAATGGTCGATCTCAAACCTTCTTGAGACACTGGAAGTGGGGTAACCGGAACAGACGATGACGGTTGGGCAGATATTGAGACTGGCGTGCGAGAGGGAGTGAAACTTGGCAGTGATCCCGAGGAACAGGTAGCGGCGGCATCCCTAAGATGAGTGGCCAGATTATCGTTTAGACTTGTGTGCGAATTCCCTCCTTGTAACCACCTTTTGCGTATTTGGTTCTGATGGCGCACCTTTGGGATAAAGAAGCAGCATTGGCTATAAAATTTTTCAAACGTTGATAAGATTCTTCTTGCAATTTATTCCACACAAATTTAGCATTCTTCTTCCTTAGTGTATTCAAAGGACCAGCCACTTCTGAAAAATTTGGTATAAATCTATTATAATAATTGACTTTCCCTAAAAAGGATTGTAGCTCTTTTAGATTCTTTGGTCGTGGAAGGTTTTTTACAGCTTCCACTCCTGAAGTGGAGGGACACAGTCCTTCTGAAGAGAGAATAAAGCCCAGATACTCTACTTCTGATTTAAAAAAATCACACTTTTTTATGTTACATCGAAGTCCATGTTCTTCTAATCGTGAAAATAGTTTCCCTAAAGTTGCCAAATGGCTAGAATCATCGCTGCCAGTTACAATTATATCATCAAGATAATTAACACAACCTGGTAATCCGGTAATTATTTGCTCGATAAATTTTTGGAATATTGCAGGAGCCGACGCTATTCCAAAAGCTAACCGCTCATACTGGTACAACCCTTGAGGTGTATTAATAACAGTCAGCTTTTTTGACTCTTCATCTAATTCTAATTGGAGGTAAGCATCAGATAAGTCAATCTTAGGGGCCGTTCACACTGGGGCGATATTATCGCTAGCGATTGTTGCTAGCGATAGTCGCGAGCGACCCGCACCAGCTGATTCAATGGAATCTGAATGGGGGCGATAAAAAGGGTTCACACATGCGCGATATCTCTCCCAGCGACACGCGAGATATCGGCATCGCTGCTGCTTGCTATCGCCCGGCGCGACTATCGCCGCGATAAAATTAAATTAAAACATGGCAGCCAAGAGAGAACACATGTCAACTAAGGGAGATTTCATAAATAAAATAAATATAAATATTAGATAGCTTTATTCTCGGCTAATTTTCTTAAAAAGGAGTTAAAAACTTAAAAAAAAAATAAAAATAAATGAAATCTTATACTCATAAGGTAATTAATTATCTTTATATAAAATTTTTTTGACATTTAAATTTTGAATATTTTATGATATTACCTTAATCTTATTTTCAGATTATAAAAAATATTTTAAACTTAAAAAACTTCTAACTTTAGCTAATAATTGTAAGTTAAAAACAATATTCTAATTTTGAGAGTAAAAATTCAAATTTTTTTAAATAAATTGATGTGTAATAAATAAATATTTTTATAAATAAATTTATTCTTCTTTCCATAAATATTGAAGAAATAATCAAATAGGTAGAAAGAATGAGCAAAGCAGCTAGTTTATATTTCAATTTATTAATAAATTAGGGCTGACGTTTCGGTCACATATGGGACCATCTTCAGGGCCAGGTTAATGTCTGAAAATATATATAATCCTCGCTAAGTTATATTGGGCATACACAATTTCACGTAACTCAATCATGATAAAGCCTCAAATTTTATTCTTATCATACCATGGACAGAGATTGAATGACTTCACTAATAATAATAATAATAATAATAATAGTAGAATTTGAGGCATTATCATGATTGAGCTACGTGCAATTGTGTATGCCCAATATAACTTGTCGAGGATTATATATATTTTCAGACATTAGCTGAAGATGGTCCCATATGTGACCGAAACGCCGGCCCTGGTTTATTAATAAATTGAAATATAAACTAGCTGCTTTGTTCATTCTTTCTACCTATTTGATTATCAACATTCAGCTATATACCTCCTTCAAATTAAAAAAATAGCCCTATAATATTTTAATCTTTATTTTTCATTTTATAAGAAAAAAAAAAGTTTTTTTTTCCTTTTAATCAGAAACTTTTTTTTACATTTTTGGTATTATTATTACAATCACATTGCCCTTGATCAATGACTGAAAACAGAGAACAAGCCTCTCACCACCTATTTATCGCATACGACTGTCGCGCTAGTGTGAACCCCCCTTGCGATATGTCGCTCCGACATATCGTTAGCAACAATCGCTAGCGATAATATCGCCCCAGTGTGAACGGCGCCTTAGAGAACATTCTACCATTGCGCAGCCTGTGAAAAAGCTCTTCAGGACGTGGAATTGGAAACTGCTCAATCTGAAGTTGTGGATTAAGGGTAACTTTAAAATCACCACAAATTCTAATAGACCCTGAAGACTTTGGAACCACAACTATAGGTGCTGCCCATTCACTGTAGGTAAGGGGTTTTATAATTCCTTTCTCCTCAAGGCGATTTAATTCGGCTTTTACAGCGTCCTGTAGTGCGAATGGAATCAGCCGCGGTTTGAAAAACTTCGGTTTCGCATCAGTTTTCAGGTAAAGTTTAGCTTTAAAAGTTGTGCATTTACCTAGGGAAGCCTCAAACAATTTCTCATGTTTCTTTAATAACTCCTCTACTTCTGGTTTATCTATTTTAGGTGAGTGAACCTCCACAGCGTTTATTAAGTCTACGTCAAAATTTATTTTTTCTGCTATAGTAAACCCAAAACTTTTAAACCATGGGATTCCAAAAATATTTGAGGCCTTTGGAGAATCCACTACGAACAATCTTAACTGTAGAACTTTGGATCCTATAGTAGCATTGCATATGAACCACCCCTTAATTGGAATCTTTTGACTACAAAAAGCTTTTATTTGGGTGCTGGCCTTTTTTAATGGCGGGGATCCCAGGGCATGATAAGCTTCTTGGCCTATAATAGAAATAGATGCTCCAGAATCTAAGAGAAACTTCAGAGGTTGACCGTTTATGCCCACTGTAACGTAATACAGGGAATTACTATGGCTTATCAAACTATTGACTTCGGAACTTTCCTCTTCGTCTGCGATCAGGTCCTCCGAAAGAGCGTTAGATTGTTCTACTCTAGATAATCTTTTATTAATAGGAGCTGACCTCCTACTACGGAGTTTACTTAAACAAACGGCTTCGATATGCCCGATTTTATTACAAAAATTACATTTAGTATATAAGAATCTACACTCAGATCTTGTATGATCTATCTCGCATTTTGGGCAAGATTTGAATGTTTTATTCGCTTGTTTTGCCAAATTATTTCTAAAATTAGTGTTTTCTAAGGGCCTCTTATCTATGTAGTTAGTACGTTTAGAATTCACCGAAATTTTGTGAACCTCTTTGTCTTTATCCCCTATTTCCTCCTCCCCTTTCAATAGCGATTTCGCATTTTTGCTTAGCTCATATAATTCAGCTATTTTTTGAACTTTCTCCAAACTTGGGTTCTCCAATTGAAGACAAGCCGTACGCACATAATCGTCTTGAGTGTGCCTAACTATCATATCTCGTATGTGTTCATCTACCAAAGAATGTTTGCATTCACTGTTGGGACAGACAAAATTACAATCTCTTGCTAGGCCTCTTAAATCGGCTATCCAATTTGAATATTTCTGCTCGGGCTTCATTACGCAACTATAGAATTTAAAACGAGCCGAAACAATATGTACTGATGTCTTAAAATGTTCATTTAATTTAGTTGTTAATGCATCAAATGTTAAGGCTGTAATTTCCTCCTCTCCAAACAATTTTTTTAGAAGTATAAAAATATCATTTCCAACCCAAGCTAAAAAATATGCCCTTTTTTGAGCCTCATCTGTTACCTTATTGGCTTCAAAATGTTGTTTAAGACGCGCTAAATAAGTGCTCCATTCCTCGGAGGTATTATAAGGGGGGAATGAAGGAATAGTAGGATTTGAGGTTACCTTATTTGTATTTGCCATCTGGCTTACTAAGTTTTCCATCCATGCATGTTGTTGTTGCTGCTGAGCATTGATTGCAGTGATTAATTGTTCCACTAATTTCTCCATCGTCGCCAATAATATGTCTTAGTAATATAAGGTAAAATTAAAAGAACGTGTAGAATTAAATTATAACATTTTATTGCGAGACAAGAATAACAACAATAAATAAACAATCAACAATGAATGATGTCATCCCCGAGGAGATCTAGGTGGCGCCTACTTCCCTCCGCTTCCAGGTGGCTTCGCTTATATATATCAGCTAAATTTTCAAATAATCTTATTTTAAAATTCTTTATATTCTGGGATGAAGGTTATTTTAAATAGACCTCGAAGAGCCGCAGTTACTTCACCAAATCACTCAATGTGAAAAAAACAAAAATGTATAATTTTATCAATTTAATATATATATACAGTATATCACAAAAATCTGGTGTGACTGGCGCATAGCACACAACTTTCTCCTTACCTTCGGTAATCGAAAGTTGTGTATCTGTGCTTGTCACACCAGATTTTTTGTGTCGACATGTATTTAGTTTCCGACAGTATGGTACATTCGATTTTCAAGATGTAAAATTTATAAGTATGGGAAAATATTTATATTTTGGTTACCATGGCAACCATTTTTCCTATCTTTTCTATGGAGTACAAGAGTAAAGTGGTCTCTCAGAAGATTTCAATCGCAAAATGAGAATATACATTTTAAAGAGCATCTAAAAAATAATTGATTTTTTGAATTTTAAAAAAAATCGTTGGAGCAAATTTTGAGAAAATCGAAAAAAACTGAAAAAGTACATCAGTAAAGTACTAGTACTCTTTGGCCGATTTTGATTAAAAGCTTATTTTTCCGGTCCCGGGAGATGCTTAACTTAAATATAAAATTTCAACCTCATAGCTCAATTCCTTCATGCTTAAAATTGAACACACACCACCCACCCACACACCCACACACCCACCCACCCACCCACAGACAGACCATGTCGCGAAAACCACTTTTTTGGATTCAGGGGACCTCAAAACGTGAAGATCCATCAAAATCTCGACATCGAATTTTTGACATGAAACCAATACTTTCTCTCTATATATATATTACATATATACATAGGTAAGAGAAAGTAAAAAATTGTAATGTCGACTATAAAAGAATAAGTAAGTGTTGAATATAAAATAAATTACACATACTCTATGCTTATCTTTAAAGGTCCTGACGGTGATGAATAATCGAAACTGATATTTGCAAAGCAGTCGATTCTTGAAACAGTTAATAAAAAATCTAAAAAATTTATGAAAATTCATTTAAACACACACTCACCGAACAAACAGTGATTGATGAAGTAACTGAGGCTCTTTGATGTCTATTTAATCTTATTTTGTCCCACAAATTAAATATCGACATTTTGGTCTTTGTTTTATTCAATTCCATCAATTTTATTAAGAAAAAACAAAGTGTTGCGGTTTTTTTTTTTGCCGGTGAGAGTATTTTAGGTTAGAAAAACAATGGGTTAGACGCTACAACGCGCTACAGATCCCATTTTTTTGGGATCTGTAGCGCCTTGTCGCTCGAAGCGCGTTGTCGCGTGATGTCGCGCGCTTCTAGTGGACGAGCTTCAATTGATTAACACACATTGGGATCTGTAGCATGTTGTAGCGCTTGTAGCGGTAGCGCGTTGTCGCGTCCAGTGGACGACCAGCCTTAATTAAACATTTTCTAATTGACAAATGATTTATTTATAAATAATTTTCTTGAAAAAGCCCCAGGTTCAAAGAAAGAAAAAAATAACTGACATAAGGGTGTATCCGGGGCAGTGGCGTACCGAGGGGGGCGAGGGGGGCGGTCCGCCCCAGGCCCCGAGCCGGCATAGGCCCCCATATATTTATAAAAAAAAAAAAAATTTAATGAAAATTTCCCTTTGAAAGGCCCCGGGGGCCCTCAAGGCTCAAGTAAAAATGGGAAAATTTAGATAAAAAAAAGAAAATTTAATGAAAATTTCCCTTTGAGAGGCCCCGGGGCCCTCAGGGCTCAAGTAAAAATGGGAAAATTTAGATAAAAAAAACAAAATTTAATGAAAATTTCCCTTTGAGAGGCCCCGGGGCCCTCAGGGCTCAAGTAAAAATGGGAAAATGTAGATAAAAAAAAAAGAAAATTTAATGAAAATTTCCCTTTGAGAGGCCCCGTGGCCCTCAGGGCTCAAGTAAAAATGGGAAAATTTAGATAAAAAAAAGAAAATTTAATGAAAATTTCTCTTTGAGAGGCCCCGGGGCCCTCAGGGCTCAAGTAAAAACAAAATTTAATGAAAATTTCTCTTTGAGAGGCCCCGGGGCCCTCAGGGCTCAAGTAAAAATGGGAAAATTTAGATAAAAAAAACAAAATTTAATGAAAATTTCTCTTTGAGAGGCCCCGGGGCCCTCAGGGCTCAAGTAAAAACAAAATTTAATGAAAATTTCTCTTTGAGAGGCCCCGGGGCCCTCAGGGCTCAAGTAAAAATGGGAAAATTTAGATAAAAAAAAACAAAATTTAATGAAAATTTCTCTTTGAGCGGCCCCGGGGCCCTCAGGGCTCAAGTAAAAACAAAATTTAATGAAAATTTCTCTTTGAGAGGCCCCGGGGCCCTCAGGGCTCAAGTAAAAACAAAATTTAATGAAAATTTCTCTTTGAGAGGCCCCAGGGCCCTCAGGGCTCAAGTAAAAATGGGAAAATTTAGATAAAAAAAACAAAATTTAATGAAAATTTCTCTTTGAGAGGCCCCGGGGCCCTCAGGGCTCAAGTAAAAATGGGAAAATTTAGATAAAAAAAACAAAATTTAATGAAAATTTCTCTTTGAGAGGCCCCGGGCCCTCAGGGCTCAAGTAAAAATGGGAAAATTTAGATAAAAAAAACAAAATTTAATGAAAATTTCTCTTTGAGAGGCCCCGGGCCCTCGGGCTCAAGTAAAAACAAAATTTAATGAAAATTTCTCTTTGAGAGGGCCCGGGGCCCTCAGGGCTCAAGTAAAAACAAAATTTAATGAAAATTTCTCTTTGAGAGGCCCCGGGGCCCTCAGGGCTCAAGTATAAATGGGAAAATTTAGATAAAAAAAAACAAAATTAAATGAAAATTTCTCTTTGAGAGGCCGGGGCCCTCGGGGCTCAAGTAAAAACTGTTGTTCAGGGATATACGGTATTTTTAAAAATATTTTTGTGTGATGGAGGAGAAGGATATTTAAAGATGAGCACCCCCCAAAAAAAAAAAAATTCAATATAAGGCCCCCCTCATCTAGTGCCGCCCCAGGCCCCCAACTGCCTCGGTACGCCTCTGATCCGGGGAAGGGTTCCAAAAAAATCTAAGAAATTGTCTACTCTTAAAATAAGTAAAATAAATTCATGAGATTTAAAAATATATTATTAAAACTTCAACTCCTTTTTATATTAGAAGGCTTTGCCCGGTTGACTGGCTTTTTAGAAATCAAAGCGAGTGTTGTTGAGGTACTGACAAATGTATTTTTTTGAAAAGTTGATATCTGAGCCGAGGTTTATTTTATTATATGACGTTTTCCAACCTTAAATTGTAAGTACATTGTTGTTTCCTTTTATTGACATTTTAATGTATAATGTACTGTGTTATCATTTAACCTTGCTCCTTTTAATGTATTTTTAGTCTTGGCTGAAGATGGACTGTGTGATGCGGCCGAAATATCCCAAAGAAATTTTGTATATTTGGAAATAAAAAGTGCGAAATAAATATCTTTTATTTTAAATTTATAAATTCCTGAGTTCATAGGGCCACCCCTAAATTAAATGAACATTTCTTATTATTATTAGTCATTGCAGTGGAGAGTTTTTAGATAAAAAAAATTAAACACTTACAAAGACGAACGTTTTCAGAAAAAGACGATGTCTAAGTTGAGATATTCTTGTTTTATCGGCCTGTTTCTTTTGATAATGCACTACATATGATTCTTCCAGCAAATAATTTCTTAATTATCAGGAGATTTTCACTCTTCGTCTTCATTACCAGCCGCTGAGTTGTCCCTTTTTAGTCTGAAAAAATATAAAAAAAGGAATATATTAAAAAATTTTTTGATTTATTAGTATTGATTAAATTAATGATTCAGCTATACAAGGTTTGTGTCCTAATTTTAATTATAAATTATATGCTGTAATTATATTTTCCTGTCAACGAACGAAATAATTAAAAGGCATTCTAACATAAGAATTCGCAACTAAATAAGTTATTTTCCGAGTTTTTTTCCTTAAAACAAATTATTTGCAAACTCTAATGATAGTACTTCAAAAATATCTAATTATAATTTGAAAAAATTTAATTATTCATATTTATTTTAATAGTAATGAGAAAAATTTTTATTTTTTAAGATATTATTTAAGTTCCCTGGGACTCGAGTCAAAGACGTTAAGAAATTCTATTTTTTTTTTTGTTATTAAAGTGAAAATTAAAAACGTTGATTTACCTCTTTTATGTAGCTGCATTTCCATATGATTTATCTCATCCCTCATGATGCCGAATTCCTTATCAGGAGATCCTGGAACAAAGATTTTGATTATTTGTCATTTCTATTAAAATATTAAATATATTTCTGTATCATTTCCTATCTTTTTTCTTGATTTAAACTACTGTATAAAAAAAATTCTTTTGTTAATAGAAAAATAATTTTAATTAATGAAAGGTATTACAAAATCATACTGTATGAGTTATGAATTGAATAATGAAATTTTTTGATACAATAAGAAATTTGGCTTTAATTTTAATTAAAAATAAAATTGGTACCCAAAATTTGTCATTTTTTTGATTCTTGGATCATTTTTCTTGTTATATAGACATGAGAGCTACTAATTACACTAGTCGACAAAAATGAACTTTTTTTCTTTCACAAGAATGAAGATATGAAATTCTAGAAGTATTTTTCACCCTGAATTCAGATATGTAGTTAGAATTTTTCCATCAGGCACAGTTTTAGAGATATAGAGCAAAATAGATTTTAGTCGAAAATGGGCTCTAAAACGGCTTTTATTTAGAATGTTCAAATTATTTTTAACGCCGCACCCCGTCAAATTATGCAGATAGTTAGAATACATATAAATTTTAAGTTTCATTCCAATCGGAGGTCATTTAGACGTGCCGCAAACGGCTTAAAGTTTCAAAAAATCGAAATTTCCAAGATTTTTTTTGCTTTGGTCACCCCTAATACAATTTTAGATATCCCTGAATGCAAAACACATATATGTACGATATTCTATAGTTCTTTGGCTTTCTAAAAAATCATTCATTCATAAAAATTTGCTAATTATTAACGAAATTATTAACAAAAACGTCAGCAAAGAAAAAACACAAGTACACTCACTGGACGAAAAAAATGGACCTCTTGTTCTTTTAGAAGTATAAAGAAAGATATGAGATTCAAAAAATATTTTTTTTTAATAATATAAAATAAAGTTAGAGCCCGTGACCCGATGGTCAGAGAGGATACATTAGCTTTTCGTGGATAGGGTTCGCTTTTTAATTCAATTGAAGTCCATTTTTTTCGACCAGTGAGTGTACTTGTGTTTTTTCTTTGCTGACGTTTTTGTTAATAATTTCGTTAATAATTAGCAAATTTTTATGAATGAATGATTTTTAGAAAGCCAAAGAACTATAGAATATCGTACATATATGTGTTTTGCATTCAGGGATATCTAAAATTGTATTAGGGGTGACCAAAGCAAAAAAAATCTTGGAAATTTCGATTTTTTGAAACTTTAAGCCGTTTGCGGCACGTCTAAATGACCTCCGATTGGAATGAAACTTAAAATTTATATGTATTCTAACTATCTGCATAATTTGACGGGGTGCGGCGTTAAAAATAATTTGAACATTCTAAATAAAAGCCGTTTTAGAGCCCATTTTCGACTAAAATCTATTTTGCTCTATATCTCTAAAACTGTGCCTGATGGAAAAATTCTAACTACATATCTGAATTCAGGGTGAAAAAATGTACTAGGTTCACTAATCAGATATCTTGTGAAAAAAACCTTGTCGACTAGTGTTATTAAAATTATTAGAAAAATATAATCAACTCACCAGATGGAAACGCGATGGATTTTATGAGGTACTTCCCTTCACAGCCCTTCAGCCCGGCCCACACCTCTCGGCAGGTTCCGAGTTAGCCAAGTCGGAGACATCCTCAATTTTAAGGCGCTTGGGCCCTTTGTGTCTGTCTATGGGCTGAGACTTTCTTCCACTTTCCTACTCAAAGAGGAGACTTCGGTTGGATTATTTGCGGCAAGCTGGTTTCGAACTCCCCTGTAAAAAATAAAAATTATTATTTTTTTCTTATTATTTTCGTATTATGATACATGTGTTTGTGTGTAGAAAAAAAGATTTTACAAAAATATAAAAAATAATATTGATAAACGATTTTTTTACTTTTATATTTAAGGTAGAATATTAATGATATTAAAGATGGACACCCGATTACACCCTCTGGTTTCAAGTTTTTAGACAAAGGATAATTTAAATAAAACTAAAATGTTAACCCTTTATGCAAGTGAAATATGCATACTCTAAATACCTTTTAATTGTGGAGAGAGATGGTGTGTGCGACGTTTTATTCACACTAATAGAATCGCACTGGAGAAGAGGCACTTTGCAGAGAGATGAGTTCCATCGACTGGCGCCTTGACCCCTTTGACGTAGATGCATTTGCTCGCTTCTGAAACAAAGAAATATATATTTTTTTTTAATCGTCTTCTATCATCATATTTAAGTATTCAATAAAGATTATTTTGTTAAATAATTGTTTTATTTTCCCGTAATCCTTTCCTTAATATTCATTATAAAAGTATATTAGTATGTTTATCGAGTATTTAGCTTAGCTTCAAATGGGGAATTAATACAATTTAAATTAGAATTTTTACCTCAATTCATTCAGATAATGGATTATTTGAAAATAATTTTTTAATTAAGTACTTGATTTGTTTCTAATTTAAAAGGTATAATAATTCTTTTTTTGTCCAATTTCTTAAGGATTTGTTTCTTTTGTAAAATTGATTGAATATTTTTTTTTTTTTCAATAGCCTAAATCTTTCTATTAAAAAAAAAATTGAGTGATTTTTATGGAAAATTTTTTAGAAAAGAATAGATGAGTATATATTCAAGTAATTTGCCCCCCCCCAGGGCCGGATCTAGGGGGGGGGGGCAGTGGGTGCGTGTGCCCCGGGCGGCAGATTTCAGGGGGCGGCAATTAAAGAAAGATTTACTAAAAAAAGGTAAAATGATATAAATTTTGTATAGAAAATTTTAAGGAGGGGGCGTCAAATTAAATTTTGCCCCCCTTACAAAATCTCCTAGTTCCGGCCCTGCCCCCCCCCCCATCCCTCTTGACATATTTAATTATTAATTGATAAGGGATGAAGAATGGAGATGTTTTTTTTTTTTTAGAAAAATTAAGATATTTTGAAATTGTCTGTTTAAATGATAAATAATTTTGTATAATTTATTTAATTCAATAGCTATTTTAAGCCATCAGCTCCAGAAAAAAAACCACCCCTATTACTACACAACATTACCGATCGAAAAGAAAAAAAACTTTTTTTATTAGATTAGACAAAAAGTAATATACAAAGAAATCAAGTACGTAGCTAGTAAAAAAAATTATTTTTTATATATTACTATAAATAAAAAGAAATGTTTATTATATTATCTGAATGAATTGAAGTAAAAATTCTAATTTTAATTATAATATTTCAAAAGGAGACGATAAACAAACAAACCCAGAGCACGGAAAATGAATAATCACAAAAAATAGAAAAAATTCTAACAGCAACGAATCCTAGTCATTTAGATCGATCATAGCGTAAAATCAATTTTTTAAAAAATCGTCCGAATTGATGAAACTTGTAATTAAAGGGGGCGAGCGGAGGAACTGTTTAAGAAAAGAATCCATTCTGACATTTAAAAAAAAATTCCACCTCTAAAAATCTCACTTATACGATTGACGAGAGATAAAAGTTTAAGAATTTCTATTTTCATTTATTTAATAATAATTTCATAATATAGAACTAAATTCTCGGTTAGAAGGGTGGAGGGTGGGGACAAGGGATAGAAAGTAATACATTTGCTTAAAAGTAAAAAATTAAAAAAAAAATAATAATAATAATTTTCTATTAAAATAAAAATACTGTTTTGTTTATAAGAAGGGGTGATTTACACCCTTTCTCACCCTCCACCTGGGGTACACGACTTCAGCATAGCGTTGTATTTAAAAATTGGATAATTATATAAGTGTATTTTAAGAGATAAAAAAAAAAGTTGAAAATAGTATGCAAATGAGATATGAAAAGATCCATTACCTTAATAATAAGATGACCAGACGGGGAGTAACGAGTTTGGGGGATGATCCTCTTATTTGCACACACAATATAAAACAAACTAACACACGAGAGAGAGAGGAGACGAAACGACTGACTCTTGGCCCAACTCGAATTCAATTAAAAGACAGACCGCCTGGCACGTAGGCAGCCAGCAAGCAAGCAGACATCGATCGATAAAGAAATAGCATTGCTCTCTCAGCGCCCAAGAATAAAAATTATTAAATAGGTTCTCGATTTATAAAAATTCTTTTCACTTGCAAACTAACGGGGTTTTATTCCGTTGGGAATAAATTGGAAATTAAATAACTATTAAAAGACTCTCTTTATTTACCCAGGCTAAAAACTCACCCCTAATTAAATACTTTCAAGTGTTATTTTTTGTAATTATTTAATTATGGGATAAATTCGGTGTGAAATAATTTTTATAAGATCCAATTTATTTACCCACCCCTATTTTCAATAAATAAAAATTTTTTAAGCGTTATTTACTGAATTTTTTGTATAATTTCTAGAATCTACTGTTGAATGAATTTGTAAAATTGATTGTATAAATATTTGTTGATTATTTTTAAAAAGAAAATCGAATGATTTTAATGGAAATTTTTTATAGAAAAGAACTAGATGAATATATAGGCCTATATGAAAATAATTTGCCCTCTACATTTCTCGCGGCATAATCAATAACACTGTGCTACAAAATGAAACTTTTTTTCTGGCCCCGAGAAAATTCCTTCAGATTCTTAAGTAAAATGACCTCCTGAATCCAAATATGACCTTCGTTTTCCTCCACCACGTACCGTTTTCAGGGGGTAGCCCCCTACTTATTTCCACCCCTTTTCGTTAATTATAGGGCCACGAAAAAAATTTGGAGGGATGAAAAGGAATATTTTAGCCTTAACATTTCTTCAGAAGGTCTAGAGAAGTGAAAAGTTAAAAAACATTAACATTTGGATCCAAGGGGGGGGGGGGATGTGGGGGAGGATTTTGTCCCTTAAAATGCAAAAAAATCATTAAAAATGATCAATTTTTTCTGATTTTTTCACTGATTTTCTACATATTCCAGCGGACAGACCCACCTCACCCTTCCTTAAACATCCCTCAACTAAAAAAAAATATATAAGATAAAGCGAGTGGGGTGTGGGCGATTCCGAAAACCTTTCCAGAAGATGGAAGATTCACAGCTCACTTGGTCAAATTGGCAAATATGCGGCTAACTTTCATTTTTTTCTGCTGATCTTTACAAATTTAAAGTTAAATATACGGATTCTTCTATGTCCTTCAATATTTCCATATTTTATCTAAAGGGGTAGAAATTATTTCTTGTCAATAATTGAAAAAAATTCTTCTTGCAAGGGCTTCGGAATCGCCCACACCCCACTTAAGAATCTGAAGGAATTTTCTCGGGGCTTTTTTTCTTGAAGCACAGTGTAATTAATTAACAAGGGATGAGAGGTTTGTTGGATTAATTAAGAAAATTTTATATTTTTCTCTCTGCTTTATCATAAAATAGAATTCTACAAATTAATTGATAATTCTATTTGGGATTTTACATAATTGATTTGATTCAAAGGCTAATTTAACCCACCTCCGCCAGAACCACCCTTATTTCTACATTAAATAAACAACCAAAGAGAAAAAAATATTTTCTTTTAGATTAGACAAAAACTAATTATTATTTTGGTATAATTTTGGAAAATATTTAAATTGAATATTAAAAAATTATAATGAAAATAGTCACGAATTATAATAAATAAATATGAACGATTGTTCTCGCCGCTAGTGGGTAATTAAACATTTACGAATAGAAAGAATTTAATCATTGCCATCCCATTCAATTCTATAGACCTAATATAGAAAGCAGATAATTTTTTCAATTATTATTTGAAGTATTATTCTATGTTAGAATATTCCCATACAGAATTAAAATTTGTAAGAAGATAGTTGAGAGGGAGGAACTTTTATAGAAATGATAATCAAATATAAAATGAGGGAGGATTTTTATAGGTCTATCAGAGATTTTAAAAGTGAAAGGACCTTTCCTAGGAAATGATGAGATAAATTGAAAAAATTTGATTGTCGGGACTTACCTATTGCAGGGAGAGAGGACCTCGGAGAGCGCTTTGATGGATGCTCGAGCGACAAGGTCGATGATTATAAAACAGAGTATACGTGTTGAGATTTCGCTTCTTTTTGATGCTCCCTCATTTGCATGTTGATTTGTTTTAGCGACTTCGACTCGTTGCCATGAGACAAATGAAGAGATGCTGTAACAAAAGAAAATATAATTAATTAATTACAGCGGTATATTCTAATTAAATATCCATTTATTTTCTAATTTAAATACTGTATCTTAAGTTAATATTTTATCATAATTTATGACAATTTATATTGAAATGATTTAAAAAGAGTTTATTTTAACCCACATTTGAAGAAATATTATAAATACAGGGTCGCAGACCGACTTGACGGGCCCCGGGGCTACTTCCAATAATACTGTTCTGGGGGGAGGGGGGGTCTGGAAAATTTTTTGAAAATTAGACACTTAAATTTGCGTTTTTAGCTATTCTGAGACATTGCTTTGAGCTTAAAGGTCCCGGGCCCCTAAACTGCAAAGCACAAGTAATAAAATTTCATTTTTATTCTTTAATTAATTAATAAAGTGACAATTTTATATTTTAATCACCTTGTGACAAGAAATTTTTTTTTTTTAATAAATATTAAATTTTTTCTCGTCGTGGAACGTCAGAGAACAGTTTAAGGGAACTTAAAACGGAGGAGGATTAATAATAATATAATTTAAACTAGCATACATAAAAAAAGTTAATTGCTTATTATTACCTCTTGAAATTTTTCCACTGCTTTTAATCAGTATAGCTAAAATTAATTTATTTATATAAATATAGTACTTTCAACTTTCAAATCAATTTTGCTCCCAGAGAACGATGACCATGATGTTCATCGGTTCCTGTGATACTGGAAATGGACAGACTCGTCTTCGTGTAAATTAAAATAAAACTGTGGCATTAGAACCAGACGTCATAGTCATCGTTCTCCGTAGGCAAAATTGATTTGAAAATTAAATGATACTGATAACAATATTTTTATTTAATTATATTATTATTAATCCTCCTCCCCAACTATTCTGACTCTCCATGATGTTGCCTTCCCATCAAACTCTACATCGAGCATTCATTTTATAAACACAAACCCCGGCCAAATTCCCTAATATATTTAATTTAAAAAAGATAATGTTGAATTGAGAATTATATTTAATTTAAAAAGATAATGTTGAATTGAGAATTTAAAAACTTTCAAGTTTTTCAAATCACGAATTGATTTTAATAAAAGAAAAAAAATGAAATTTTATTATTAGAGTCCCGGACTGAATAGATAAAATACTAAAATATATAAAAGTAATTTTATACCGTTCAACGAAATTTTCCTTCTATTTTAAAAAAGAAGATCATAAGTCAAAGGTCATAAAGTTAAATAATATATCGACGTTCTAATTAGCAAAGTGTCTAACTCCACTTTTTTTCGAAAATCATTTTTTTGTATTTTCTGTTGAAAAATATCATTGCCCTTATGCCCTGAACTGGGTAAGAGCGTAATTCAAATTTTTCAGTTCGAAAAGTTGCATCACGAAAAGTGTTTAACAATGACAATGAAATGTTTTTGGCTCTCCTGGAAAATAAACAAAAATAGAGTTAGGCACTTTGCTTATTAGAAGATCGATATATGAAAGTGTAAAGGAAGGCAAAATTATAATCAGATGATAAAAAGAAAATTATAGGCTTCTGTCGGCCCGGATTATTTTATTTTCACCTTGTCAGCTGGAGCTGAACGTCATCCATCTTCAAGACAAGGTTTGTTAACATTTTCACTGCCTGCTTCAGTTGATAAGGTGGTAGAAGATTAGCAGAGCCCCTTTTGTTGAGCTCCAATCCAAAGTAAAATATATATATATATATATAATTGATGGAAGATGTTATATCATTCAAAGCTCGAAGAAAGGTAGCAAACGACAAGTTCTTTGGACCAAATCACGCCTAAAATTAAAAATAAAAACAACATTTAATAAAGATTTTTATTTGAAAAAATATAAAATGCCTTAAAATAATGAGTGATTAAATTTTTTCATTCCTCTCTTTACTCTTGGACCATCTTGCTATTTATTTTAGACAAATAATAGATATTATAGGAAAAATAACGTGATAAAAAATAATAAACTCACCAAATAGGAATGCAAGATGACAAGGAGATAATCTGGAATAATAAATAGATGTATCTTGGAAGAAATTCTGAAAATAAAAAAAATATATATATATACAGGTGAAAATATATTTAAAATTAGTAAAACATAAATTTCAATTTATTAACGCTTACCTTATTTAATGATATTTAATTTCTTTGAAAGCTCAAGTCCCTTCTATCATCTATTTTTGAAAACGAATTTAAATCCATTTCTATTTCGTTTCATAAGTCAGACGTCAGAAAAATAAAAGGATGAAATGCAAATTATATATATAATATATAAAAAAGTTATTTAGTGTAAATCTTCGACTCGTTGCCATGAGACACACGAAGATGCTGTAACAAAAGAAAATATAATTAATTAATTACCGGTATATTCTAATTAAATATCCATTTATTTTCTAATTTAAATACTGTATCTTAAGTTAATATTTTATCATAATTTATGACAATTTATATTGAATTGATTTAAAAAGAGTTTATTTTAACCCACATTTGAAGAAATATTATAAATACAGGGTCGCAGACCGACTTGACGGGCCCCGGGGCTACTTCCAATAATACGGGCCCACCCCCCACCCCATCCTTGAAGTTTTTTTTAGTATATAAAAGGCAATTGTGTCCTTCAGGCCAACAATTTTTTACACAGTTTTTGACACAATTTTTCAAACAGTTATACATAGCTTACAAAATTTATTTACCTGGTAAATAATAAAGTTATTTAAACATAGGGTTACCATAATTTATTCAGGCACCACCAAACTTCATATCCTTAAATTTCCTAATTTATTTGCTACTGTATATATATTTTTCTCAAGACGAGTTAATCCATGCTACTAGAGAATGGCAGCGGTCAGAGAAAACAAGATAAAATATATATATATATATTAATAAGTAAAAACAATTCCAGCCTGACTGGACTTTAAAAGTTTTAGATTAGAATAATTCAGCCCTTGGTTTAGATGGATTAAAAAAAATAAATATTTTCAAATATTGAAATAAAATCATTGGAATTAAAATAAAACTGTGACATCAGAACCAGACATAAAGCAATTATCTTTTTTTTAATTAGCTAATATAAATTATATTATTATTAATCCTCCTCCCCAACTATTCTGACTTTGCACGATGTTGCCTTCCCATCAACCTCTACATCGAGCATTCAATTTATAAACACAAACCTCGACCAAATTCCCAAATATATTTAATTTAAAAAAGATAATGTTGAATTGAGAATTTAAAAACTTTCTAGTTTTTCAAATCTCGAATTGATTTTAATAAAAGAAAAAAAAATGAAATTTTATTATTAGAGTCCCGGACTGAATAGATAAAATACTAAAATATATAAAAGTAATTTTATACCGTTCAACGAAATTTTCCTTCTATTTTAAAAAATTATTAATTAAAACGAAAGAAGATGATAAGTCAAAGGTCATAAAGTTAGATATATATATATATATATATATCGTCGGTACCACAGCAAAACTATCTATTAATATATCACATTTTTTGATTTTTTTAATACGTGTCTATTTCTGTATATATATAGTTAACGAGTTTTAACAATTCGATTCAATTTCAGTTCAATTCGATTTATGCAAAAGGTTGCAACATTAAATGCCTATTATCTGCATTTCTCAAAAATGTGATATTGAGATGGTTTTGCCATGGTACCGACGTTATGAAAGTAAGTGTAAAGGAAAACGTAAATTATAATCAGATGATAAAAAGAAAATTATAGGCTTCTGTCGGCCCGGATTATTTTATTTTCACCTTGTCAGCTGGAGCTGAACGTCATCCATCTTCAAGACAAGGTTTGTTAAAATTTTCACTGCCTGCTTCAGTTGATAAGGTAGGTAGAAGATTAGCAGATTCTACCCTTTTGCTGAGCTCCCATCAGAGTAAAATATATATACCTATATAATTGATGGAAGATGTTATATCATTCAAAGCTCGAAGAAAGGTAGCAAACGACAAGTTCTTTGGTCCAAATCAGACCTAAAATTAAAAATAAAAACAACATTTAATAGAGATTTTTATTTGAAAAAATATAAAATGCCTTAAAATAATGAGTGATTAAATTTTTTCATTCCTCTCTTTACTCTTGGACCATCTTGCTATTTATTTTAGACAAATAATAGATATTATAGGAAAAATAACGTGATAAAAAATAATAAACTCACCAAATGGCAATGCAAGATGACAAGGCGATTATCTGGAATAATAAATAGATGTATCTTGGAAGAAATTCTGAAAATAAAAAAAATATATATATACAGGTGAAAATATATTTAAAATTAGTAAAACATAAATTTCAATTTATTAACGCTTACCTTATTTAATGATATTTAATTTCTTTGAAAGCTCAAGTCCCTTCTATCATCTATTTTTGAAAACGAATTTAAATCCATTTCTATTTCGTTTCATAAAGTCAGACGTCAGAAAAATAAAAGGATGAAATGCAAATTATATATATAATATATATATGATTGATGGATCAAAGCTCGAAGCAAAGCAGCTGACACCAAGTTATTTAGTGTAAATCACACCTAAAATTAAAAATAAAATAAGCATTTAATAAAGATTTGCATTTGAAAAAATATAAAATGGATTAAAATAATGAGTGATTAAAATTCATTTGAAAATAGAGAAGGTAAGTAAAGATCCAATGAATCTGACATATTCAGATTGAATGACACTTTAATTATTTAGAAAAATATTTTAAAATTCAAATAATGAATAGAAAAATAAAGAAATGTGATTAAATCATTTGTTTCTGTTGTTAATCAAAAAATTTAAATGTCAAATATAAAGCGAAGGGTCAATGATTTAATAAAATAAATAATCTATTTAATTTATATAATTTACATATCGAAATTAAATTGAATAATTGAATGATTAAAAGAGAGGAAATATTAAAAAAATGAGAATAAAATTTGACAGACAGACAGGCAAAGGTTATCCTGTTGAATCATGAGTTTATAATATTTGACTTGTTTCATTTAATTATTTAAATGAAAATAATAATCTTGAATCAATTAAATAAATATTTAAAAGCATTACTGACCTTAAATAATGATAATAATTGAGAATAAATATAAATAAGGCGATGTGATGAGAGAGAGAAAATTGAAGGCAGCCAAAGTCATGGAAGAGATAAAGAGACGAGGCATTCGCTTCCGTTTCAATGGCGTCAAAGACATGGCAACGCAGCTTCGAGTTATATATTACTTCTTGTAAAAAATAAAATAATTAAATTTATTAATTTAAAAAATTATATACTCATTATTTAATAAATATTAAAATAAATGAAAGTGAACATTTTTTTAAAATTCAATATCCGATTAAAATTTTATAAACTGGATTTCTAAAAATCTGGTGTGACTGGCGCACAGCACACAACTTTCTCTTACCTTCGGCAAACGAAAGGTGTTTTTTTTTTTTTTTTTTTTTTTAATTCAATAACACAACTCTCTTTAGAGTCAAAATTGAAATGATGGCCCCATATCCTAGCTCTTCGGGGGCAAATAACCCTCCCCTCTAGACAAGGGCGTCCGCAGGATTTTTTGCAGGGGGGGGCAAGTCACTTCCAGATAAGTTAAAAAAACGTATTTTGATATTAATAATGTTATACATCTCTTAGTATTTAAAGCTTTCTCACCGCGGCAAGGTGGATGTATACTGTGAAAGGTTTTGTTGTATTTTTTTTTTGTTTTATACATTTTTTGTATCATTTTAATTTTCCAGGGGGGGCAAGTGCCTGGTTGCCCCCCCCTGCGGACGCCCATGCCTCTAGAGCTGGCCAATAGTTTGTCTGTGTCTATCACGTTGATTATTTAAGGAACATCTTTATTAAGATATCTAAATTAATTATAAAATTTATTTTAATGTTAATGTCGCCCGGGTAGCTGCACCCCTTGACCTGCCGCGCCCCTCCGCATTGAGGGGCCAACGGGGTGTAATTTACCCCACTGGTAATGAATGCAATTGGAGATCTTCAATATAGAGAGAATATAAAAAAAAACCTTGAACAATTCAAATAAAATCAGTTTTAGCGTCAAAGAATGGCAGCCTTTAATTATTTCTCTCTTATTTATGAAATTTTCTGTTCGTTTTCCTAGGAATCGTCCTTTCTCTAATGCACGAATGCCAAATGATTGTTATCCTTGTTTATGATTTTCTCCTTACAGGCCTATTACCATTATTTCTATTTTAAATCATATAATTTAAATAAGAAAAATAATCATTTTCTCTTTTCAAGTGTTCAATAGGTAAGGGATCGGGATCCACTTGTTTAATATCAGAGAGAAAATTCGCTAAAACAAAAACGTAATATAAAAATCTGGTATGACTGGTCGCACAGCACACAACTCTCTCTTGCCTTCTGTAATCGAAAGTTGTGTTCTGTTCTTGTCACACCCAGTGGCGTTTTCAACATTTTCTAGGGGGGGGGGTAATTTTTTTTTTTTGGGACAAAGATTTTTGAAATATTTTATTTAGAATATAAAATTTTATAAAAATCAGAGCCCTTGGGGGGGGGGGGGGCAGATGCCCCTCCCCCTGCCGCCCCAAATGACGCCACTGTCACACCAGATTTTTTGTGTTGACATGGTTTTTTTTACGACCGGAAGAAATAGAACAGGCCGGCCCGTCGCACGGTCTGACGCCTGTTGAAAATATAGAAGGAAGGGACAGACATGTAAAGTACAGGACTGCCTGTCCCAGCTCGGGCAGCTCGTGGTCGCCATCCACGTACCCACAAGATGTGGGCCCCTGAGCAACATCCCTATTATTTACTGTCAATATTAAAGAACCGTTTGGGTTTATTGCGGGTGACGAGCCTCCTTTTTCTGCAACCTGTAAGCTCATCAAAAAAGAGATACTTCTCAAAAAAAAACTTTTTTTAGGGTCAAAAACAAAAAAACCCATAATTTTCATAAAAAATTTAATAAATTTTATATTATATTTATATATAAAAGAAAGAGAGTTGTAGTTCAAACAAAGAATGATATTATTATTATTATTATTAATACAATTTTTATTCAATCAATTTTGTATTAATATTAAAAAAAAAAAACAATATTATTTAAGAAGCGCAAATAATGTTTTTTTTTTTTTAATTTATATTACAAATGTATAATAATATTTATATATAATTATTATAATCTATGAGAAAAGAAAAAAAAACAATAAGTTATTAATATTTAAAATTTAACAAGAAGTTAAAAAAGTAAAAATTGAGAAAAGGAATAGATATATATATATGTATATATGTGTATTTAAAAAAAAACAGAGATTCTCTAAGAGAACTATTATACTTTTTAAAGGTATTATTATAATTATAACTATTCAACATCTTTTTATTATATATATATAAATATTATAGAGTGTTCGGAATTAATTAACTTGGTCTAATTTAAGGAGATGCAAATTAGTATGAGAACGCTGACAAAAGGTGGTAATGAGAAAAACTTGTTCAATGAGAAAAGTCGGCGTCAGAGTGCGAAGTCAGAGATGCAACGAGAATTTTAATGACTATTTTGAAGGGGATAGTGCTTAAAATGTTATACAATAAGCAATAAAGCTGATACAGCAAACGTTCAGTTTCTTTTTGTACACACCGCACATGTGTATTTAAAAAAAGAATTCTGAAATATAAGAACTTAAAACTCAGTAAGATTACAATTTTGTAATTCTTTTTCCTTGCCAATCAACGAACTCCTTAGGACCGCTATCAAAGTTGCTATCTCCTTAAATAGATACAAAAAATTTTTCCAAACACTTAATATATATTATATAATTGTTAATATTCTCTTTTTTTTTTATTTTAATAAATCGGCTCGCAACTCATTCAGGACCAACATTTATATATGACTAATAAGAAGAAGAAACAAAAAAAGTAGCCTATAATATCAAATATCATGATATATACACATATATATGACGGTAGAAAATCTTTGTGGTTTCGACTAGACCGTTTTTTATTTTTATTATTTATTTATTTATTCTTTTATAAAACTAAATATTTATTATTATTTATATATTATTATTATTACTAAGTATCTTTCAACTCCCTATCGATTGATTCTACTGACGATATAATATTAAATATATATATATATTCATGTATGTATATACGAAGTGTGAGAGGTAGGCCAATTTATTTAAGTTTGACAAAAAAAATCCATACTTTGCTATTTTATTTGTTTAAAGAGCGGATTAAAGCAGTGGGCCTCTTGGAATTCTAAATTCTGGGCGAATTACTTCAAAAAAATGATCCAACTCTTTCAATGATATCTTTATATACTCTCATTTAAATGAACTGAGTATTTTTTGTCTTTCGGCATCGAAGGCCATAAAATGTATTTATTTTATACTTATTCGTCATTATTATTATTTTTTAATAATTAGAGATTGGCAAAGCCTGGTGAATATAGTTGAATAGTTGTATTGGAAGTATTTTCAGGCCAAAAAAGGCGTTATTATTTGTCATAAAAATTTTTATTTTTCAGTTGATGTGTCACCGTTTCGGCTCATATTCTAGCCTTCTTCAGGATATTTTTCATAAGATCACTAAATTTTTTGGATAGTAATGGTTTGCCGCCCCCAAAAATTCGCCGCTCTAAGTCTTTGCCTTCTTTAATTCGGCCCTGAATAAAATTCAAATAAATTTTTTATCGCTCAAGAAGAAAAGCGAGCATTTGATTTTTATCTTATACACCTGGCAACATGTTATTAAAAAAGTAACCAAATAGTTATGGGAATTGATCCAATTTTCTTTTAATTATTAATCAATTTATTTATTTTTTTTAGAAGAGATGAAATAAATCTTCATCTAGATATATTTTTTTTGCAACAATGATTCATTGTTGCTAATCGTAATGGCGTCTAGCTAACCTCAAAATCTCACTTATATTTTTTGCATATTATTATAAAACAGGCTTATACAATATTTCTGTTCTTAATAAAGTAACAAAAACAAACAACAAGAAGTCAAACAAATAGAATGTTCTTTATGTATGTATATAATCTATTTAACTTCTATCATTAGACAACTATTGTATAACTAGTATAACAAATAAAACAGTTGATGTTGAAATAGGATAGTTATTACATGCTTTGGCAACAATTTGTGGAAAAATGCAGTTCTATGCATGCTATTCAAAAACTACCACTTGATTTCATAAAAAAAAAAATAGTCTAGGACTGGGATTCGAACACCGGACCCAGTCTTAACTCAATTTTTCCTTTTTTTTTACATTTAAATATTAATTCATAGAACGATATATGATATCTATAATTTATTAATATACTATACTTATAAAAAAAAATCTTAAACTAAAATTCTTTTTAGGCATAAACAATATCACAAGTAAATTTACATTTTAACAAACAATATACAGGGAATTGACCAAAAAAAGATTTAAAATTAAATAACTCGAAAACAAAAAAAAATATTTCATTCATCTGTTTTCGAGTTATTGAAAAGTCTTTTCGTGGTCACACTGTATGTAGGCTATAAAGAAACTTTTTTTGTAACAACAACAACAACAACATTGTCTGATTGATCATTTTTTGATAATAGTAAAAACAAAGTGTTGATTTTTTCTTATAAATTGGCCACCCTCTGTATAAATACTCCGATCAAAAATGTTTCGCACTTGCTTTTCTGAAGATTCAAAGTGGGAAAATACATTCTCTAAGAGCATGATATTATTATTATTAAGTTTAGTGACCTGGCTGGATCTATCAATTAATAATTTTTTTTTTTTACAAGGCATCCTCTTTGGGCGGTTCAAGAAAGTTTATCGTATTTTTTTTTTTTTTTTTTTGTTCTTAAAAAAAAAATCAATAGAAAAAAAAAACGTTCACTCTTCTCACCCAGGCCTGGCTATTTATTTTTTTATTTCTAAATTATATATTTCTAACGATGTTACAGATATGATGGTTGATTATTTATTCTTAAATAAAACAAACAATTACATGGCATCATTTAAAATTAATTAAAAAAAATAGGAAAGAAGATTCAGACTGGAAATTTATTTGTAAATAATAATTTCTATTTGATTGAACGGACGAAGATGGCGTTAATTTGAGTTTTTGATGTTATTTCATTTATTTCAGGATCCGGAGTGTCTATATAGTTAAGAAAATGTCTACGGAGTCTATAAATATTTATATATATATAAATAGAACACATTGGCCTGAAAATATCTGAAATAACACGAAATCAACGAAGGCGCAAATGTTATTAATGAATGCTTAAAATTCACTAAATAAATTTTTTTTTCTTTTATATTACGAAAATATAAAACGTCTTTTTCGTAAATATACTTGAATATTTATAAAACCTAAATCTCCAAATTTCACATTCAATGACGCAGATTGGATGATTTTTTAAAAGATTTAATAATTTAACATTTCGGCCTTAATTAAACTCTTCATCAGAACTATTAATTGCCTTTATTTGGGGAACTTTTAATTATAGACCGCATTTTGTTATTAATTATTTATTAAAAATATAAATACTGTACAACGTTTCGACTCAAGTTTCACTTGAGTCGGAGCAAGTGCACAGTACTTGATAACGGCTACATAATAACCAGTCGAAACGTTGTTCAGAATGCATGCAAAATAATTTTACTTCCTGGAATATCTTGAAGGATTCTCTATGGTGCCAAAGCATATGTTATTTTTTAAAAAGAGTAATTTGTTTTGGAATTTATCCGTATAAGTATATTACGCCGTATTTAAAGTGTTGCCAGAGCAAGACGTATCGCGGGAAGGCAGGCAACAGCACTCAAAAATTATTATATAAATTCGAAATTTGGAGATTTTTACATTTAAAACTAGAAACTGCTCAAGTAGTAGCCAATCTATAAACTTGGTAATAAATGTCACATTAAATTGTACAGTCGGTTTCAATATTAACCGCCACCCCGAGAGAATAGAGCCGTGAAGTTAGACAAACCAGAGTGCTTAGAAAATAAATAAATACAATTTTTTTTAATATTGCAGTGGTATTATTTTTTGAGACAACAATTACGGGAGCTAAGCGCTCTGGTTGTCTAATTTCCGCTCTAGGGGGTGGAGGTTAATATTGAAACTGACTGTACATATCTAGAGTTGTTAAAAATTCTAGAGTTTTAGCACAACTCTAAAATATTTCAGGGTTGTTTAGGAGGTCTAAAAATGCTTCTAGATATAAAAAACTTCAAAAAATTTCCCGGGGGTGGGCCCCTTCTCGTTGGGGGTATTCCATACCCCCTAAATCTCCCGGTATACCCATCTGCCCCCACCCAAAACAAATTTCTAGATACGTCACTGACCTCTCTTGTATAAAATTCTTGCAAAAGACTTCGTCTAAATTAAATAAAATGCAAACCCCCCAAGCTGTATATTACGGTACAATTATTTATTATTTATCTAATTACAAAATTCTCTCCCTGACCAGGAATGAATCTGAAGGGCGAATCCAAACCCATCATAGCAAACGTGGTATGAATTAATTATTTCAGAAACCCATAGAATTAGCGGGTTTCTGAAATAAACGGTTCAATTATATAAAAAAAATATAACGGTCTCCATTATCAAACCTTATCTAAGAATTAAAAATATATTTATTGAATTTTAAGACATTTTTTTTTTTATTAAATTTAAATTTCCAGTCTTGATGTGATAAAAAATTATTTTTTTTATCAATCGTTAAGTTGATAACTGTAATTATTGCTTGAATTTAAAAACAAGCCTTCGATTAAATATATATATATATATATATATATATAAATAATATCAATATTATATATATTGTCAATGTTGTTTGTGTCTTGGCTTACATCACTTTGCTTTTTTGATACACAGGAGAGGAACATCTCAAAATGGAAGGGATGTTTCTTTTCAAACGAAATAGAGGGGAAAAATGAAATGAGAGGAGCTTACATGGATGCGTCATCAGAATCGGCAGCATAATCGCCGTCCTCATCGACGATAACCGACGATTTGGGTTTTCCGTTACTCTGCACTACATTACCGTTGGTCAAATCGGTGACCAGTGTAGGCCAAGGATCGCCGGAAACCCAATCAGCGTTGGGATCACTCCCAAGTAATCGGTCCAAATTCGGCGATAAGACATCCTCGCCGAGATCCTCTTCGTCGTCGTCATTGCCAACGCGATCCTCCTCCTCATCATCCTCTTCCTCGTCATCGTCCGGGTCGCAGAGGCCGTTCTCGCCCGAATTCCTAATATATAAAATAATAAATTAATTTAAAAATAATTTTTTTTTTTTAAATTTAATTCAATAACCGAAGCAAGTGAAGTATGAATTCATTTTTTAAGTGAAATTTTAGTATATTCAGTTTAACAAAAAATATTACACTGAGGTAGACAAAACAACTTTGCATAGCACTGCAATATAAGCTAATCATGACATATACCCAGTATTTCTAACATGTATTGATAATACTAAATAATAAATGATCCACCTCAGTTTGTTTTAGCCGATAGCAGAGTAATTTTTTTTTACCATCAGAGACCACATTAAAAATTCAAGTTTTATGAAATTATTTTTAGTTTTATAAATTTATTGCTTTATATAGACATACCAGGTAGAAATAATACAAAAAAAAACATGATTGTGAAGGGGGTACAAGAAAATTACAGAGGCTGCACGTTCCTCTCCCCACATAAATCATGACAGGTGACCCCCCCCCCGTTTCAGTGTCCATTTAGTTTTAGGCTATTTATTAATAATATATCTGGATTCTATCTCAACCGGAAGAAGACCTTAGCTTCTCGTAGGTTTCCGGGTTCGATTCCCTTCCCAAGCGAGAAAAATTTATTTCTTTTGATTCGACTACAAATCATTTGAAATAAATAGGGATGGGGTCTAAATGGCCTTAGATGCCGAAAGACATTAATAAATTAAAAAAAAATTCTATCCAATATAGTAATGAAGAATTCTGATAAGAATAAAAGTCAAACACAAAGGAATGGCCGGGTAGCCAACTCTAAATAAAATTTAAAAAAATGTCCTACATATGACCCAAATTATCAGGAAAAGTTTTCCCCTTACATAAGTATCCTACTCAGCCGAACAAGAGATAATCACGGGGTAGATAATTACTCATTGTGCCCCCAGCATATGGATCTTTTAGGGGTTCATCAGTAGAGACTGCTTTTTTTTAAGAGAGGAAGGGGAGGATAACTATGAATTTGTGGGACATTTACTTACACTTCGTCCAATAGACAGAAGCCAATTTAAACTTGTACAACGAATTAAGAACAAAAATTGAGAATTGTAAATGCAAAGTGGTCCATAAACATTAAATAATGTAATAGTTTAGTGGATGAAAGGTAGGCAACCAAAAGGCCCAATTCACTAAAGCTTAATTGCTTCAAAGTTTTAATCTCGTTGACTTGCTAAATCACTAGGATTGTTTCGCTTGGGATTCTCATTCTTATTAAGAACAGGGACGAACCCGGAGTCAAACCCTACACGAACGTTGTGAAAAATTTGAATGAATAAAAAATTGCAATCATTCAGCGAATTTTTTTAATTCTTCTCTCAGCGGAAATTAAAAAAAACATATAACTTGCTTCAGTTATTAATTTAATTTTATTTTAATAAGCAACAGAGGCAACACAAGGAACGGCAATCTAAAAAAGCATCTCTAGAACTCGGAACCTAGAGCTTTGAAATTAAGGCAGCGGGTATGAGGCGAGTGTTCTCCCCGACTAACCATTACTCGTTCATCATAAGCACAAGGGGAGGCGGATATCAAAATCACATCTCAGACAGATAACAAACAACAACAACAACAACAACAAAGAGAGAAGGAATTGGAAATAGAAAGAGAGCACATGCCAAAAGCGACTGTCGCCGAAGACACTAATTAACATGGGCGGGGGCGGGGGGGGGGAGAGACGAGACAAACATGAGAGAGAGAATCTCAAAACAAGCAGCACAGATTGATTGTGTGCTGAGATCAAAACAAACACCGCCATGCGGATGGATCTTCTCGTATCTTCATAGGGAAAAAGGTACTTACAATTGAGGCTACATTTCATCTTCCTGATTCCTGGAAAACAACACAAGAGAATCGAGATTGAAAGAGTGGTCTCCACTCGAGAGAGAGAGGGAGAGAGAGAGAACATAGAGAGAGAGAGAGAGAGAGAGAGAGAGAGAAGGAGGAAGCAATAACGAGGGAACAACAATTAACTACTATAGTCTTAAGATTTTGAGGCGTTAACTTTTATCTTTAGGATTTAACTGCTTCTATTTTAAATTTAATTTAGTTGTTTAAGCAGTGGCACATATTGTCACAGGTTATAATAAAATTTGATATATTTGTCAAATTCAGATAAATTTAAGAACATTTAGAGTGGTAAAGAAGCTCCAGTTCCTCAGTGGATATCTAAAAACAATCACAATTAATTTTTTTGTTAAGTCTTTTCAGAAATATAGTTTTAAACGATACAAATATAATTTACGATATACAGGGCGAGTCATGAGGTTTTCCCCCGGTTTATGGAGGTGATTTCTGACATGATTTTGAACAAAAAATGTAAATAAACTAATGGGATGAAATTCATAATTGGACCGTTTATTTTGAAAGTGGTGTAAGTCCATTTTCTATTATTTCGAGAAACATATTTGTTTATTAAAAAATCTATTTACCAACCAATTTTCAATTTAACAAAACATGGGAATTTTTTAAGAAATTTTAATATCCGGGAAAAAAATTTTCCGCGTGACGGGAAAATTTGGTTCCACAAAAAGTATAAAATTTTTCTGCAGGAAGGGGAAAAATTCCGAAAAATTTAGCCTCCCTAAAAAAAAGGTAAAATGATTTTAAAGGCAGAGCAAAATATCCCCCCCCCCCCCGAAAAAATTTCTATATACGTCCAACTGTATAATATTATATGGTTTTCGAATGGAGAGGGGGGAGGGGCGCTAAAAGGCATTGTGCCCTCGGGCGCGAGTTAAGTTCGCTACGCCACTGATTTTATCCCATTAGTTTATTTACATTTTTTGTTCAAAATTATGTCAGGAATCACCTCCATAAACCGTGGGAAACCCTCATGACTCGCCCTGTATACAAGCATATTTATTTATATCATTTGGTATCCAAATATTTAATTGATGAATTGTTGAGTTTGATGGCTGTAGATATTCAATTAGGAGAGGACGGGAGCCTTCCCGGGACGCAAGTAAACGTCGGCGACAGAATATAGCGTTTTTTATTTTTACTTGGCTGCTGCGTCCCGGGAAGGCTCCCCGTCCTCTCCTAACCAAATATTTAATGATATAAAGAGGGTGCAGCCAATAAGAAGGATCTTTTTCATTTTGTTAAGGGGGAGTAGGAGCGGAGTCAAACGTACCGGTACTTTAAAAATAAAACGTTAAGATCCATCAAAATCTCGACATCGAATTTTTGACATGAATCCAATACTTTCTCTCTATATATTTCATATATAGGGTAAGAGAAAGTAAAAACTAGACTATTATAAGGAATTTTTCGATGAGGTTTTTTTTTAAATGAATTATATTCATAAGGGAATATTGGGGCAGAGATTATTTCTCAATTATGTTTATATATTTTTCTGATCTCCCTTTTTCTTAAACAACTAAATTAAAACAAAGCCTCTTGCCAAAGATTTTTTTTTAAACTAATTTTTATATACTATTAGGGCCACAAATTCTTAAAAGCCTCTAGGGAAAATTTTGACATATTTTCAATAACTACAAAGAATACAGAAAGAAGAGTTTATGTGGGGGATTTATTTCTAGGAGTGAGAGAGGGGAAGGGAGGGGGGGTGCAATCAACTTATCGTCACTTACATATTATCGCTTCCGTCTGCGCCTCCTTCTTCGGCAACCAACAACTCGTACTCATCGGCCGCGTAACGATCCCAGTCCGAGAGCTGCAAAACAAACAAAATGAAATTAAAATAATTTTAATCTAAGTTATAAAATTATTTAAAAAAATAAATAAATGTTTACCTCCGTGCCATCGGCGGCATGTTCTCTCTGTGCGGAAGCGAAAGGATCTCTCTGCTCATGATCAAGATATTTTTCCAGATTGAAGAAAGTGTCGAAGAAGACACCACATTGCTTACAGCTTCGAGGAAAAAAAAAATTAAAACAATTATTTAGAGTTTCAAAAAACAATCTAAGATGTAATTCTACCGAAAAAATTGATAGTAAGTAAGTAATAGAGTGCATTTTTTTTAATATCTTTTTATATCGGCTACTTAACAACTTATTTCATCATCAGTGATTTATTTTTTAAATATTTCCCGATTCCTCTTTGAATTCAAATTCATAATGAAAAGCAGTTTCGGAAAATTTCCATTACAAATAGTTACTAATTTTTAATAGAAAGTATTTGACCCCGAAGGGGCCTTCGCTCTGAGTAAATAAATCATAATTCAAGATGTTGGAAAAAATATGTTTTAAAAATAAAAATCTCATCATCAGTGCTAATGAGAAGAATTAGAAGAAATAAGAAAAGATATCAAATATTGACGTTATTTATAATTTCGTTTATTTGTTTAGTGTAAAGGCATGGATAGAAGAAATGCTAATGAAAAAAATATTTCCAAGCAGTGGCGCATCTAGGATTTGCTCCTGAGGAGGGAGTTATGAGTATCATGATTAAGGATGCTGCGTCTCGGGGGGGCTAAATTTTGAGTTTCCAGCGGGTCACCAATTTTGAAGCTATCGACCTCAAATTTTTTTTTAAATATAAAGCTATTTAAAATATCTACAACTTATAGAAGCCCTTTTTTCGATTTTCGAAAAGATAAATTTTTTTTTTAGAATAATCGCATTAAATAAAAGATATTTTAAAAATATCCGCTCTATAACTTATAGATAATTAAATTAGTAGGTAATCATTGTGTTAAAAAATAATTAATTTTCTACCCTTAATTAATTAGCTGGAAACTTTAAAATGAAATGGAATAAATCCCTTGTATCCCTATGGGAAAACACTAACGCCATCCCTTGCCGCCTCGAGTAACTCGGTAGTCAATCGTCTTCTAACGGCTTTTTGGGACGCGCCCCACTGAAAAATCAAGGACCAAAATCAAAAGGCGAAAATCAAGGGCCAAATATGAGGGGGCTGTGGGGGGCGAAGTCCCACTGGACGGGCGGAGCGATTAGTAATATTGAATTAAAATTAGTATTTGTGATTGTTTTTTGTCTTAAATATTCTATTTTTTTTTTATTTACCGTTTTAAGTCGGATAGCGTAATTTTGCCAGGAACAGTAGGTCGGATCATATCAAGCATCTGGCAGAGGCAATCTTCAAAAGGTAACGTCTCAATCCCGATGGCTTCCATTCTTTGTAATTGTTCTTCGTAAAAATATTCAAGCTCATACATTGAGAGCATCCCATCGCCATCCAAGTCCATACATCGAAACCAATATTCAATTGCTGTCGGATGATGTTTATCTTCTTCGGAGAGTAGGAACCAAACAAAATCTGTATAACTCATTCGGTGCTCTTGACTGAAAGGAAAACAAAAACAAAAACAAAATGAAAAATTGATAGAAGAGATGGATAGTTAAAGGAGACAGGGGTACTTACTCAAGGAGACCAGTGGGAGGTGGAGGTGCTCGAGTCACAGCGCCACTAAACACTCGTTCTATGATGCGAGTGCTCAAGGCATGGTCAGAATGGCGTTCCAGGTCCCGTCGATCAATGAACAGGTCATGGTCGGTATCCAGCTCCCAGAACTTACAATAGATCACGTAGAAGTGCTCGTAGCTGAAGTACGCCGTCACCTATATAGAAAAATAAAATTTTGCTTATAAATCTGGAAGCATATATCGAAAAGGCAAAAAGGTTATTAAGGGGGGTTCAGGAGCGACGTCTAAACGTGCTTTAAAAAAAAAAACTAGACTATTATAAGGAATTTTACAATGCGGTTTTTTTTTTAATGAATTAAATTCATAAGGGATTATTGTAACAGAAAGTTATAATTTTTCTAATGACTTATTAAAAAATTATGGAAATTAATTTTTTTGTTATCAAGCAAATAGAGAAAAATACTGTTGTTCTCTTTAGAAAACATTCACCCTATTTTAGTATTTAAACTGTTACAATAATTTTAAATTTTTTTTTTAATTTAAAAATGAATTTATTATTATTATTAATCAATTAATTAAGAAAAATTTAAAGTAAGTTTAGATGATTTATTTATAAATTAACTGTCAAATAGTTCAGCACTTCTTGCAATAGATGGCAGCAAGGGCGTCCGCAGATTTTTTGCAGAGGAGGGCATGTCACTTCCAGATAAGTTAAAAAAAAAACGTACTTTGATAAGGATTGCGAAACAGCCATTTTCTCCATCATCTTAACGTACTTTGATATTAATAATGTTATACATCTCTTAGCATTTAAAGCTTTCTCACCGCAGCAAGGTGGATGTATATTTAGAAAGGTTTTTTTGTATTTTTTTTTTTTTTGTTTTATACGTTTTTTTTTTGTATCATTTTAATTTTCCAGGGGGGGGGCAAGTGCCTGGTTGGTATAGTATTAGCATATATCTGGCCTATATTTAGCCTTATATTTTTATGCTTTTATAAAAGATACATAATATATAATAACATTTATAAAGTATTCATTGATAGAAGTTCAATGAAAATCAACCAAATTAAATTATTAGCCACCATTCTGACATCCCTTGGCAAATTTTCGTTATTTCGTTTTTTCGTTATTTGCTTACTTTTTAAGACACATGCCATCTAATCGGCAAAAACATGCGTAAGAGCTTAGCTTCTACTCCCCCTTAAGAGAAGGACACCGTAGAGAGAGAGAGAGATTTTCTACGCTTTCCCTGGATCAAATCTTTTGAAACTCAGAGGTAATAATTAAACATATTTAATAAACTTATTTACTTTCTAAAATCATTTATTTTGGTTTAATAAAAACTGCGAATAAAGTCCCGTATCTTTAAAATGCACAAAGTTTATTCGTCCGCTACGAAGGATAATTTACTTCCCACATCCAAAAAGAGTAAAATGAGAGTAAAAAGACCTGATTAATATCGTCCTCTTCTTCTAAAAGTTGGATGACCCGTAAGAGATTCGACCGCCGCAACTCTTCGAGTCTAATTCGCCCACTCCATGAACGATTCACGCAGTAATAGATGCGGGCAATCACCTGAAAAATAAATAAAAAATAATGAGTATATTACAAAAAAAAAAAAAAACTTTTACCTAGCAACAAAGATGCCCCATATCGACACGATCGAAAACACCTTGTAGTTATGAAAAAACTCACAAAAACAGTTTAACAATTTTTAAACGTCTTCCCGAACAGCATATAAAATTACATATCCCCATATTAGATTTAGACCCACTAGAGACATTTTTTGGGGTGAAAAAAATAGTTTATTTTGTAAAAGTGTCTAAAAACAAGTTGTTAGTGGCATCTAAATTTTTACCACAATTAACTTTGGAATTGTTCGATGCTGTTTTTATTAATTGTCGCAGCAGGCGGGCTAGGGGAACTTCGCCTTCCTGACTAGCAGCGAACCCCGACAAAGGTGGGAAAATTGTCAAATGAGAGCCCAAAGCAAGCTCTCTGATTGGCTAGACACACTCTGATTGACCTAACACACGAATTGCTTTAACTCCTACTTTCTCCTAAGAATATAATTTGCTTCTCGCCTTATTCACGTGGTGCGGGGTCGGCGGATCTATTCTTTCCCTCCATTCTACCTTATTATGTGTTTTTGCGACCGGGAAGGATAGAACAGGCCGGTCTGACGCCTGTTGAAAATATACAAGGAAGAGACAGACATACAAAGAACAGAAGGAATGCCGGTCGCAGCTCGGGCAGCTCGTGGTCGCCAACCAAATATCCACTAAATATAAAATCAATTTGAATCCTGAATAGAAATACAAAAGTAGTACTAAATTTGTTTTGAAAAAGATGATCGTTTCCCAATAAAGGTCCAAGTCATGTCAATATATATCGTTTGATATAAATAAATAATTATGACTTCCAGGCCTGGTAAAATAATTTTTCTCATTGAGGTCGCGATCTAAATTTGAGTGCTTGAAATAAGAAATAGCAACCCTGGTCTCTTTAGAGTATGAGAGAATTCGTTGCACTGACTATTGAACAGAAAAAATCAAAGATTTTATTTTTAATAAATCGCTTGCTGTGTGGTGGCACAGTCCAAAATTTTTTGACTGACTTTTTGTGTCCTAAATTGGATATATTACCTTTAAAAAAAAAACTGTTTAGCTTCTTAAAAAAATTGAGGTCTATCTATCAGTGTAAGAATTTAAAATTCATTTCCTATCCTTTATCACAAAATTCAATTTAATGCCCCTTTCTCATAATTTACACTGTGCGTCAAAAAAAACTTAACATTTTGTTTCTTCTTTTTTTTTTTTTTTTTTTTTGAATGGGTGCATAAGGTCCGAAGACCTATAAGGACCAATAGTCACATGCAGCCAGGAAGAAAATAAAAACAAAAGGGCTAAAGGGGAACTCAACTGCAGGAACTGAGAAGATGCCTGTTGAGGTTAGACTTGAAAGTCTCAAGATTGTAGGTTTTGGGGAAGATAGACGCAGGGAGCTTGTTCCAATCACGGGAGGTCATGGGAGTTAAGCTCTAATCTACCTTTATGATACTCTAATTTAAGAAACATTTAATATGGATTATCTTTTACATTTCTAAGTTAATTTAACACAAATACAAATCATTTTAATACAATTAAAATAAAACAAAGACAAAATTGTCGATTTTCAATTTGAGGGACAAATCAACATAATCTCGATATGTTTTGTTGGATATTAATTCAAATTTTTGTTTTTATATGAATTTCCAATAAAATAGATAGAGAAAAACTGAAATGGAAAGATTTTCAAAATTTGGAGTTAATAAAAAAAATTTCGACATTTTTGTCTTTATTTTATTTAAATTTTAATTATTTAATAAAATGATATGGATGTGTGTTAAATTTAATTAGAAATGTATAAGATATTTCATATTAAATGTTTAATAAATTAGAGTATCATTAAGGAAGGCTAGCAGTAGCGTATCCAGGTGGGGGCGAAGGGGGCGCTTTGCGCCCCCCCCCCCCACGCCCCATTTGCATCAAGCTTGTGGCGCCCCTCGCGCGTCAGGGCTTTTCGGCTTTTTTTTTTATTTCATAATAAATTCATTTTATATCACAAATCCGGAGAAAAATTACAAAAAAAAAGCTCGAACGAGATTCGAATACTAAAAAAAAAAAAACAAAAAAAAAAAGTCGAATAAAAAACGGCGCCCCAGTTGAGCTTCGCCCCCTCCGCCCTCAAAGGCTAGTTACGCCGCTGTAGACTAGAACAGGTCTTCTTAAGAAGAAACAAAGTGTTCCACTATTTTTGACGGGCAGTGTACATTTTTTGAGCTGTGCCAGTAAGTATTGCATTTATCAGATAAAAGTCAATTTTCAAGTAGCCAATTAAATTTCCTTTTTTTTTTGTAAATATGTTTTAAACTTGTGTTTGGGTTGAATCATTTGAATTGTGTCTGTAAAAGATGTTGTTTATATAGCCTATGCGTATGAGCGGATTGACAAACGAAGGGAGAGGCTTTTGGCTGGGATCCAAACGAGACGCGAGCGAGTCTGCTCTGCTCGACGGTTTGGTTATAAATACACCCCCGCGTTGGCTCGAGTTGCCGGAGCAGAAACAGAAAAGCACCCAGGAAGTGGGTTCCAAGGTTGTTCACTAAAATGCCATAAGCGATCATAAACAACAGGCTCATCGAAATCAATGGCGTAGTAGGTAGAGAGAATCTCTCGTCAAAGATTCAAATATTCAAATTCAAATCAAATAATAACAAAAAGGTGAAAATTAGTTAATAAACAAGCACGAATTGCTTTGAAAAGAAATAGAGATTTAAAAATGTGGAATTTTAAGTTGAAGTCAAGGGCGGATCCAGGGGGGGGGGGGGTGATCCGGTGTGACTGGTCACAATATTTTAAAAAGAATAATTTTATTTTGACTCTTACACCAAATCCAGACTACGCAAATATATTACCTATTTGTTCTAAAAGTTTTTCTTTTCCCCGTGGAGGGGTGGTTTAGTTACCCCTCCCCCTGATTGCGATAGTGTCCTTGATATTATAGGTGTATTTGCAGTTGAGGGATATCCAAAAGATCTATTATAATTTTGGGTGGCCCAAAAAAATATCCCTTTTCTTCTGCATATAAAACTTTTGTAGTTTCTTTTTCATTTAATTAAATAATTTTTGGGAAGGGTTGATGACACTTTTATATTTTTGAAGATAAACTTTTACAAAGAATATAAATATCGGACAAACATATTCTGTGAACAGTCCAAAAGCAAATGCAAATCTATCAAGAATGAGGTATTCTTGGGAAGGAAGCGATAACCCACCCCATGATCGAAGACCAAAAAAATTACAAGTACGCGCGCATGTAGGTGTTTTAGTCCCCCCCTCCCCTGGTTGTGTTACTGTCTCTTGATATATTATAGGTCTACTAGTAGTTGAGGGATACTCATTTATTTATTTTTTTTTTTTACCAATAAATATTATTATGAAATAGGATAAGTAGACAGGAAAAGAAGAGTTGTATTGCTTTTATTGATTTCTCAACATGTTGACGTTTCGATCCAGGTCGGGATCATCCTCAGAACTATTGGGTAATTTCTCCACCTCTTGTTGTGTACACAATAGTTCTGTAGATGATCACGACCGGGATCGAAACGTCAGCATGATGAGAAATCAATAAACAACGAAATACAACTAGCTGCTGTCTCTTCTTTTCCTGAAAGCCCTACATATGTATTTATTATTAAATGTTTGAATTTCTTCTCTATTTATTTTTATCAAATCTTAATAATTCAACATTCTTCACTTTTTAATTTTTTTTTTGGCAAGCCCGGTTAAAAATAAAAAATAAATCCCAAGAGTTCAATCTTGTTAACTTTATTGAAAAATTGTTTGACACTGTCAGTCTGTCAATCAAACAGCGAAGGCTCAAGGAGGAGCGAAAGCTACGTATATTTTAATCTCATTAATGAACTTTATTTATAACACACATCGAAAGCTAGTTTAACAATTTCTGGATAGGAATAAAAATTGGGACATGGATTTTATTTTTTAAGCCAAAAGGAACAAAAATTGTATGCCTCTTAAGTTTCCTCTGGACCAAATTTTATAGCGAAAGGAAATTAGGGATGGAAAAGTCAACTCTGACTTTAGTCAAGAATTGATCATTTACTGAAATTAATCGACTTTCTAGAATTGAGTTGAAACTCTTTCAAGTCGATTAGAATCGATTCTCACTGGAAAACTTTGGGTTTTTTCTTACAATACTTAGTACCCGATGGTAATATAGTTTGTAACGTTTTCATTGATTGACTTTCATCTTTCTTTTAAAACCTACACATAACACACCAATCAACACGCTTTCTAAGATCGGTGAGTGAAGATATGTGGCATTCTTAATTCCTCAATTTTAATGTTTTATTTTGACACTCAACTTTTATATTTTATTTTAATGTTCGGTGCCATATCACGTGCAATTTCTGGATAGAATATTCTTTTATAAAAATATTGATAACAATATTTGTGTGTGTTGTATTTAATAAAATGTTTAAATACTTAATACCCGCAGGCGGGCCCGAGCCAGCTGGCGGGGGGTCCAGAGGGCGTAGCCCCCTGGCTAGACGCGAAGCCCGCCAAAGGCGGGTGGCGCGGCTAGTATTTAATATTCACTGATTCACAGATCAGATTTTAAAAAGTCAACTTGACAGTCGAAAAGTCGACTTGCAGAAATGATTAAGAATCGAAAAATATCAAGTCGATTCCAAAATCGAAAATCGACTTTTCGAGGGCCTTTCCATCCCTAAAGGAAACTTATTCTTTTTTTTTTTTTTAAGCTGGAAAGAATTGCAATTTCGTTGTCAATTTAATTGATTAAAATATTGTTCGTTCACTTGAGAAAAACGTAATAATATTTCATGTTAGTCCCGAATTAGTGTTACTTCCCTCCTCCCTCCTCATCACATGCAAAAAAAAAAAGTTTCGGAATGAAATTGATGTGTATTAATATCTCCATCTGCTCTCCTTTCGCATTCAATCGTTGCTCTAATAATACTAAGAAAAGAAGATGATATAACAGACCAAATATCTTTTTAAATTCCTTCTCAAAGGGATTTTATTTATTTAATGAATACACGCAATCGATCTCTTTCTCTAAATATCCATTTCCTTATTTATTATTATCATCTTTTAACAAGGACATTTTTTTAAAGAAAATATATGTAATCAAAAATAAATTTCATTTTTTGATAACGTAAATAAATAAATTGGGCAAAAAACGGTATCTACATTAAATTAGTAACGTTAACAGCTTATGATTCCCTTAAAATAAAATAAATAAATAATAATATGATAAACATAATATTTTATATTCTTTTTTTGGAGGGGGGGGGAGGGAATAATCCTCCATATATTCCCCCTTCTTTCACTGGCCAAGGCTGATTAGAACAGTTGGATTAGAACAGAGATCTAAAACCTTTTGTCCATGGAGTACATAATCTCTCTTTTATGCCCTCAAAATGGATGTTGTTAAGAAACGCCAAGTTCTACTGAATTTGGGGATGGGTGGCCCCCCAGAAACAAGAGAGTTGAAAGGATGCCAGAAGCCATAGTTAATTATTTAAATTATAAACTCTTTAAGATAAAATGGCCTCAGCAGCCGAGTGAAATGTAAAATAGAAATAAAAAAATAAAATCAGCGCTTTTTGTATGCCTTAATAAAAAAAGAATATACATTTTTGTCTTGTGGGGGGGGGGGCCCCCCCTTTTTTTTTTTTTTGTTTAAAAAAATTTTAATTAATTTTTAAATTTTTAAAAAATTTTTTTTAAAAAAAATTTTTTTTAAATTGGGGGGATCCCCCCTCCCCCCCCCCTTGTATCCGCCCTTGGTCCTTTTGAGTTCAGTTTACTTTTTTTGGGAAAGCTACTTTTGAATTCGCAGCCAGGAGATTAAATAAAAAAAAATCTTTTATTTAATTTCTATTTGCCGACGTTTCGGTCGCCAATCACCACCTTCATCAGGGCCTATTATTATTTTAATAAATGTTATGATCATAGGTCCTGATGAAGGTGGTGATTGGCGACCGAAACGTCGGCAAATAGAAATTAAATAAAATATTTTTTTTTTTAATTTAATCTCTTGGCTGCAAAGTCTCCACAGCCATAAAACATCAGCTTCTTTTGAATATTTCTGTAATTTTTTTTTTTTTTTTTTCATTTTTATATAAATTTAATTTTCTTTGAAGAGCCCCCCCCCACCACCACAAGGTGTCTTGCAAATTCGTATCAAGTATTAAAAATGTTAATTTTTAATTGAACGATAAATGATAACGCTGGGGTAAGGCCAAATTTATTCCACAATATAGTCGACGTTTCGGGAGAAACTACCCCAGTGAGGGTTAATTTATTAATAACCACATTAGTCCTGATGAAGGGAGGCGTTTAGTCTCGGGAAACATCGACTATATAGTGGAATAAATTTGGCATGAAAATACCTCCAGCGTTATCATTTATCTACACCAATCATCGTTAATTTTTATTAATCATTGAAACTTATGACCTAGTTTTTTTAATTTCTTCTAAATTCAATAGAGAATCAATCTATTCATTGAAATTTATTTGAACACGTGATAAAAGAGGCAAGTGTTTCAAAAAAAAAAAGGGAAATGATTAAGAGATGCTTTTTACCGTATGAACATATCTTGAATGGAACTCAGCTGCCTCCTTGAGGAACGTCAACCCTGGATGAGATTCGACGACATCCTGGACCAACGGGACCAGATCCTCAGCTAGGATATAATCTCGTCGGCCCCTTGTCACAACATGAATAAATCGAGCTGCCTGATCGGAGCCACATCTGGTGAGTACGCGAGCCCATGTGTCGACGACAGCAGCTGCTTCGACAGGTCCTCCAGAACCACCGGCTGCCAAATAGAGAGGAGCTTTCCAGTAGAGGGGACACTCGCACGCCTAGAAGACAAAAAATTAATATTATTTAATAAGTGAGCTCTGGCGCCAAGAAATGAGCAGACATTAAGAAAATAAACAAATCTAATTTTATTTTCTCTTTTGAAATTCTACTCTCTTTCTAACAAATTTGTAATTTAATCTTTTTATATTTAACCAATACAGGAGCTAATTATTCATAGATGACTAGTTGCAGGCAAAATTAAATAAATTTTTTTTTTTTTTGCTGATAACGACTCTTCAGCCCTCGGGGCTTGGTGTAGAGGTTAGCGTGCTAACCTCGTATACCAAACGTCGCGGGTTCGGACCCCAGGCAGTCCGATGATTAACCAATTGGATACCAAATGGCTTAAATAAGAATGCTTGGACCCCAATATGTATATTAAATCAATAACGGTTATCGTAAATGTCTTATATGGCCTGAGTTGCCGAAAAGACAGTGTGAATGTGTGTGTGAGTGTGAGTGTGAATGAGAAAAAAGTGTGAATGTTTTAGAAAAAAAAAAAAAAAACGACTCTTCACCCCTTCATCTGAAGAGTCGCTGTTGTAACGGGCTAGAATGTCGGTCGGCTTCTACAAAGAAGATCCCTGTTCAAATCCTGGGCGTGAGGGTTTTTTCATTAAATAAAAATATATATTTAATGTAAACAAATCCTCAAGCAGGTACTGGATTTGAATATTGGATCTCACCACAGGCAACTCTACGAAGAGAGGGAGTTGCTGTGACATCCCGTCCTGTGGAAGGGACGTAAAGAAGGTTCCCTCTCAGTGTTGCATTTTTCGAAAGGAGTAGGTGCTGAGGGAGTCCCTCCTCAAACTAGGACATCCTCCGTAGCAGAGAAGAGGTTGGTTACAAGGACGGACCAGAATCAAGGTTTAGTTAACTAACTAAACGAACGCAGGAGGAGAAGGTAGAGATAGGAAATAATGTAACTTCACGGGGTGCCGGTAGATGGCTACGGCCAGAGGCCGTATAGGTTTGAGGTGTGTGTCTTCGTGCACCTGGGGTAAATAAACGGGGATCCCGATAGGAATTTCAAAGAATAATAAAAGTAGCATGTTCCCTTTAGGTGCATTAAAAAAAGATGATTTACTTATTTTGAAAATATTGGTTGGGTTGACTAAGCTCATGACACGACTCTCGAGTAGATCAGGCACTTGAGGCGCCCACTGTACAAAATTTGAAAATTTTATCATCGGGTGTGTGTGTGTGTGTATGCCATTGTATGTGTATTTTTACAGAATCGACACAAGAAATATTTTTGTAAAACAATTTAAATAACTTTTTTACTTATTAGTGTCGACATGGTCCTGAGAAAGAGTTTAACGAGCACCCGAAAAGTCAATGAGCAGATTAAAAAAAAAAAACAAAAAAAAATTCGTTTTATTCGCGCTATACCTTATTGAGATTTATATTTTGTTTTTAGTAATTTTTTGAATTTTTGTGTTTTTTTTAGTAGGGGGTAACCGGTAGTCGGGAACCTTTGTTCAGTAAAGAAGCCTAAGTCAAAAATCAATATTCTATAACGTTTGTTTGTTCTTTTCTGCTCTCTTATTGAATTTCAATATGATTCGATTATATAAGAATCGATAAATTTATTTTAAATAGAGGAATATATGTATATTAATATAAAAAATGTAAATATTTATATAGATACAGGCTGCACCTAAAATCAATTTGTTTTTTTTTTCAGTCAGAAAAAAAAGTAGAGATCTTTTAATCAGGACTGGGCCTCCGGGCTTGGTGTAGTAGGTAGCGTGCCTACCTTCTATACCGAGCGTCGCGGGTTCGGACCCGTCCGATGATTTTATTTAAGCCATTTGGATACCAGATGGCTTAAATAGAAATGCCTGGACCCCCAATAGATATTATCATATATAACGGTTATCGTCAAAGTCTTATATGCCCAAAGTTGCCAAAAAGACTGCGTGAATGGGAAAAAAGTGTGAGTGTTTTTTTTTTTTTTATATCAGGACTGGGATGTCGGTCTCGTCACTGCCGATATTCCTTCTCTTTTAATATGAGCAGAAAGAATTTGAGATGCGAGTACACATCAGATACACCAAATTAAAGCCCTAAATCAGTGGTTTCCAAACTTTATGTTACCAGGCCTCCCTTAAAAATAATTAATCTTATGACGCCTCCCCCACCCCTCCCTCATTTTATAAAATAATACAAAAACAAAAATTTTTAATGCTAAAAAATATAAATTTATATTAATTAAAAATATTTTTTTATTTATTTATTGATAATTGAAGTGGCTGTTCAGCAATTAGAATGTTGAAGGAAGAGAATGTCAGCCAAAAAGGAGCCTCTATCGAATAAATATTCTGATTGGAGATTTTTATTCGATAGAGGCTCCTTTTTGGCTGACATCCTCTTTCCTTCAACATTTTTTTTATTTATTCTTATTTATATTAAAACGAGCAATAATTTGGGAAAATTGGTCCTGGTGGCCAATATTCGCGCCTCCCTTAGACTAGTCCGCGCCTCCCTAGGGAGGCGCGCCTCACAGTTTGGAAAACGCTGGTATAAGGGTATTTTATGGCTTGTGGAATTTGTATCAGGAATGAAAGTTAGAAAAAACGCAACCAGAATTTTTCTTAAAAATATATTTTAACAGCTTACGTTTCGGCCTTGGTCAAATCCATCCTCGGATGACCACTAACAGCTCCGAGGATGGCTTTGACCAAAGCCGAAACGTCAGCTGTTAAAATACATTTTTAAAGAAAAATTCTGGTTGCGTTTTCTTCTAACTTTCATTCCTGAAGAAAAATATTTTTCTCAAGACTTATTTTCACGCCCTAGGGGGGTGCCTAACTTAAATATAAAATTTCAACCTCCAAGATCAATTCCTTCATGCTTTAAATTGAACCCAAACAGACACACAGACAGAGCATGTCGGCGAAATCCACTTTTTTGGACTCAGGGGACCCCAAAACGTGTATATCCATCAAAGTCTCCTGTTATATACAAAACCATCTCCATGGTTGTCATATTTATATACATTTTATGTTTTGTAGTTTCTGTCTATTGTTGGTATAATAAACATATATATTATTTATTCTCATCCTAGACCGTCGTCTTATTAACATCTTTATACATTAAGAACATATATTATATGGTGGCAGCGGTATAGAAATTGAATATTACAAGTTTTTTTTTTTATAATAGAAGAAACAAAAATGAATATGAATATGTTGAATACGCCAGTTCCTATGGATTTTAAATCTGAAAATCTTCCGCAAACCTGGAATAAATGGAAGCAAATCTTTAATATTTTTATGGTCGCTAACGAAAAAATTAAGAAAAGCGAAGAGTTGAAAATTGCCATTTTCCTTAATCTAATTGGTCAAGAAGGTATTGATATCTATAATACGTTCTACAAAACTGGCGATGAGAAACTAGAAGATATTATTCTGTTATTTGATAAATATTGTACCCCAAGAAAAAATACTGTTTTCTCAAGATTCAAGTTTTTTACTCGTGTACAACATGAAGGCGAAACAATAGATCAATATTTAACTGATCTGAAAATTAAAGCTTCTGCTTGCGAATTTGGTGACCAATTGGAGAGTCTTCTTCGTGATCGTATTGTTTTAGGAGTTTTGGATAAGAAACTTCAAGAAAACTTATTAAAAGAAGCGGAGATTACTCTTGAAAAAGCCATGAATATTTGTAGAGCAAGTGAAATGGGAAAACAACATATAGAAGAAATTTTAACTAATAAGGAAACTAATAACAATAAGCTTTTGAAGATTGAAGCAATGAACAAAAGAACAAACAAGAATAATTTCAACAATAAACAATTTAATTCAAAATCTGATATGAAGAAAGAAGATAAACCTTTTAATAATTATGGATTTTCTAAACCATGTTCGAGATGTGGTATTAAGCATGAGCCAAAGCATTGTCCTGCTTACGGTAAAATTTGTGGGAAATGCAAAGGGAAAAATCATTTTTCTAAGGTATGTAAAAAGAAATTTATTAGAAGTGTTGAAGATGATGCCAGTTCCCTTGATGAAAGTGATGATTTTAAATTAGATAATATTATAGAGATAGAGAGGAAAATTAATTCCTGTGAATGGAAAGAAGAGTTAATAATTAATGACACTAAGATAATTTTCAAAATTGATACTGGGGCTGAATGTAATATTCTTTCCGAAAATGATTTTAATAATTTAAAAATCAAGCCTAAAATTGAAAAAACAACTCGCAAAATTGTTTCTTATACAGGGCATGTTATTAAAATTTCTGGTTGTTGTGAATTATTATGTCATTTTAATAATACCTCAACAATGTGCTCATTCTTCATTGTCAAAAATAATCAGTCTCTCTTAGGACTTAAAACGTGTCAAGATTTATATATAATTAGAAAAATTAATAAAATTGGAGATACTATTTTATCTAAATCTTCTATTTTACAGAAGTATAAAGATGTTTTTGACTCTAGCTTAGGATGTTTGCCTACTACGTATAATATTGAGCTTAAACCTTCAGCCAAACCTAAAATATTTTCTCCTAGAATATTACCTAAAGCTTTAAAAGCTGAAGTTAAAATTGAATTAGATAGGATGGTTAAAGCTAAAATTTTAACTAAAATAGAAGAGCCTACTGATTGGGTTCATCCTATAGTGGTTGTTCGTAAACCAACCGGAAAACTTCGTATATGTATTGACCCTAGAGAATTAAATAAATATATTAAACGAGAACATTATAAGGTTCCTACAGTTGAATCAATTTTTTCTGAATTACAAGGAGCGAAATATTTCTCAGTTCTGGATGCTTCATCAGCATTTTTACAAATTAAATTATCAGAATACAGCTCTAAATTATGTACTATTGCAACACCTTTTGGAAGGTATAGGTTTTTACGTCTTCCATTCGGTCTGAGTAGTTCACCTGAAATTTTCCAAAAAGCTATTAATAATGTTTTATCTGGCTTAACTGGTGTGATAGCTTATATGGATGATGTTTTTAGTCTACGGTGAAACTATTTCTGAACATAATAAAAATCTTAAGAATATGTTGGAAAGAGCACGTAAATTTAATTTAAAAACTGAATCAAGATAAAATTCAAATAGGAGTCAAATCTGTGAAGTTCTTAGGCCATATTTTATCCGAAAAGGAATTTCTATTGATGAAAATAAAATAAAGGCGATTATTGATTTTAAACCCCCGACAAATAGGAAAGAACTCCAAAGATTTTTAGGATTAGTCACTTATGTTTGTAAATTTATTCCTAATATGTCAGAGAAAACTTCTCTTTTAAGATCACTTTTAAGTGAGAAAAATGAATTTTTATGGGATGAAAACGTACAAAAATCATTTGATAGCCTGAAATATTTTATTTCTCATGCTCCTATTTTAAAACATTTTGATCCTAAAGAAGAAACTATTCTTTCTGTGGATGCTAATCAATATGGTGTAAGTGGTGTCTTATTACAAAAAGGTCAACCTATTGCCTATAGTTCTGCTTCGTTAACTACATCTCAAAAGAGATATAGCCAAATAGAGAAAGAGCTCTTGGCTAGGGTCATTGGATGTCAAAAATTTGATTATTTTTTATATGGAATTAATTTTAAAATCGAAACAGATCACAAACCTTTATTAGGTATTTTTAAAAACCGCTTGATGATTTA
>JAKCPI010031434.1:0-11381 GCA_023213315.1 Euborellia annulipes | reverse complement strand
GAAAAAAGCTTTTGTCGTTTGAAGGCTTTTTATATGAAGAAAATTCTGATGATTATGTAAAAAAATACGAAGAAATGAAGACTAAATTATCAGCCTCAGACTTGTTGTCACTGTCTTTATTTTAAATGTTAAATATGTTGAAACTCAAGATGTCCTTCGAAAAAATGTTTTATCATTCCTCTGCCACAATGAAGAAATCCCCGATGATGACTCCGAAGATGAAGATGAAATATTCGAAGATGAAGGTGAATCTGAATATGAAGATGTGAAATTGAAGTTGAAGCTGGAAAAAATGTTAAAGATTGAAAATAAAACTTTTCAAATAAAATCTCAAGTCAACATTTTCCTTATCTCTTAGAGATATGGAAGGATCGATTAGAAAATTTAATGGGAAGGATGGCTATCCCATTAATAAATGGTTAAAGAATTTGAAGAATTGGCTGAAATCACAGGGTGGAATAATGTACAAAAATTGATTTTGCAAAAAAATCTCTCGACGGTCTAGCCAAAGTGTTAATTCAAGCTGAAAGAGGTCTCACATCGTGGGAAAAATTAAAGCATGTTTTAAAGAAAGAATTTACCGAAACTGTTAGCTGTGCTGATGTTCGCAAAACGTTGATGACTCGAGTTAAGAAAAAAGAAGAAACCATTCAAGAATATACGCTGGTGATGCAATTACGAGTAAAATAAATCTTACTCCAAGTGTGATCATTCAATATGTTATTGACGGCATTCCTGATTATCAGTCAGATGAAATTCTTTTATATGGAGCGAAGACATTTGAAGAATTTAAAGAAAAAATAAAATTATATGAAACTTATAAGAAAAAGATTTAAAGAAACGGATAAGAAAAGAAATCAACTTTTAATAAAGAAAATACCAAGCCTGAAGAAATCAATCAGTTAACGAAAGGCCTGAAGAAAAAACGATAAGATGTTACTTTTGCGGCTCCAAGAGACATGTTTCAAGTAATTGTCCGGATAAAGAAAAAAGGTTTAAAGTGTTTTAATTGTAATCGGTTTGGGCACAAGTCAATCAGTTGTCCAAATAAAACGAAAAAAATAACGAAATAAACGAAGTCAAGATTATTAAACGAGAAACGAATCCAGCCACGAAAAATGTTTCAATAGAAAAACATTTGATGTCAGCGCTACTGGACACGGGAAGCGATATTAATTTGATAAGACACAACAATTTTTGTGAGTTAGGTCAAATAACTCTCGATAAGAAGATCACGTTATCCGGCATTGGAGATGATAAAGTAACCTCCTTGGGAAATTTCCAAGAAAACGTAGAAGTTGATAATGTCATCGTGAACACACTAATTCATGTTGTTCCCGATCAGTGTTTGAATATACCAGTTGTGTTAGGCCAAGAATTCCTCAAGAATGTAACTATTCACATGGACTTGGATGGAATGACAGTTACGCCTATCAATAAAGAAATTGATGCTCAAGTTTTAAAAATCGAATATGAAGAATCCTGAACTGGATTTAAGTCACATGACTAACCGAGAAGTGAAAAATAAAGTGGAACAATTATATAAAAATTATAATCCTGATAATAAATCAAAAGAAACTCCATTAAGGATGAAAATAATTTTTAAAAGATGAAATTCCAATCTATCAAAGGCCAAGAAGGGGTTGGCGCTCCAAGAAAAAATTGAAGTTGACCGACAAATGGAAATATTGTTGCGAGAAGGTGTGATTCGACCTAGTCGATCGGATTTTGCCAGTCCCATCGTGCTAGTTAAGAAAAAGAGTGGTGAAATTCGCATATGCCAAGACTACAGGAAATTAAATGAAAAAATAATAAAGGACAGGTATCCTTTACCGTTAATTGAAGATCAACTAGATAGACTCCATGGCTCACGAATATTCAGCACGTTGGATCTCAAAAATGGATTTTATCACGTCCCTATTGAAGAAAATAGTCGCAAATACACTTCATTCGTTACACCGTCTGGTCAGTATGAGTTCACACGTACCCCATTTGGTCTGTGTAACTCTCCCTCAATGTTTCAAAAGATTTATTAATGACATCTTTAAGACTTATATTAAAGATGGAATTCTTCTCACGTATATTGATGATCTCGTAGTACTAGCAAGAAATAACGAAGAAGCAATCGAAAGATTAGAATCTGTTTTAAAAACAGCTGAAGAGTACGGTCTCCACATAAATTGGAAGAAATGTCAATTGTTAAAAAGCAACATTGAATATTTAGGCCATCACGTTGAAAATGGATTAATCAAGCCATCGTTATCGAAAACCGAAGCTATAATCAAATTTCCGGTTCCTACAAATGTCAAGAAATTACAAAGCTTCCTTGGGCTCACCGGATATTTTAGAAAATTTATTAAAGATTACTCTTTAATAGCAAAGCCACTTAGTGATTTATTACGTAAAAATGTTCCTTTTGTTTTCGGAGAAAAACAAAAAGCATCTTTGGAAAATCTCAAAAAAATTATGTCTTCAAGACCCGTACTAGGCATTTATGACCCAAATGCAGAAACCGAGTTGCATACGGATGCTTCTATTGACGGCTTTGGTGCAATTCTGATGCAGAAAGACGATAAAGGTGAATATCATCCGATCTACTATATGAGTCATAAAACCTCGGACGCTGAACGCAAATATAGTAGCTATGAACTCGAAGTATTAGCCATAATTTATGCCCTGAAGAAATTCCGAGTTTATTTACTGGGAATACATTTCAAGATTGTCACCGACTGTTCCGCCTTCACGTTAACTGTGAAAAAACAAGATTTATCAACGAGAGTTTCAAGATGGGTCATGCTAATGAGTGATTTTGATTATAAAATCGAACATCGACCTGGAATCAAGATGAAGCATGCGGATGCTTTATCAAGAAACGTCATGGTCATCACGAAAAATGAATTTTTAGACGAAGTGAAATCGACTCAACTAAAGGACGAACACCTGGAGGTGATACATCGCCTTCTTGTAAATGGTTACCAACACAAAGAATATTACAAGAATTTTAACGAAGAAAGAGAAAATTTGAGAAGAAATGCCAAAGAAAATATTCTAAAGATACAAGAAGAAAATAAACGACAATTCAAGAAAAGAAGAAAATCTCCCAATAAATACGAATTAGGAGATTTGGTGGGGGATTAAAAGAACGCAATTTGCTAATCTTTGTAAATTGAAAGTTAAGTTTTTAGGTCCATATAAGGTCACCGCCGTCAAAGGTTGCGATCGTTACGACGTGGAACGAGTTGGAAACGGCGAGGGTCCCAAGTACACCTCCACGGCAGCTGACTACATGAAACCCTGGGTTCCTGGCTCCAGCGGCCACGAGGACGAGGTCACATCGGGATGGGCCGAGTTGTAGGGTTTTCAAAATACCAAAGTTGGTAGCCCTACGGCTGTCATCTCCCGGCGTGCACCACGGCACTCACACTACGACGGATGAAGACGACGCCACACACACACACACGAATACGATTCCACGCCATCTCCACGTTTTGCTCAACGCTCTTACGATTTCCTACGATTATCTACGATTTCACGAACTCATCCACGTTGTTATTTTGTTTATTTACGATTGTTCTGTTCTCATTTAAATAATTCAACCAGTATTGTTTTATATTCAGTTTTTATTTACTTTAATTAAATCTCATTATATTTGTTTCAAGAAGACTCAGTGTTCTTTCTATTTTCCCGAAACTCCTTAATCAAGATCCCACATATATACCATGGGGAACATAAACATTTGCACCCTGAGCCATTTGAAAGACGCCTACTGTTAGGCAGCCCAATTGACTCACCACTCCATATGCAGTGTCTGTGTGAATTTACCTGAGGTAGGGTTCTGAGGGTCTTTTAGGATAGACCATAAACCACCTCTTTTCAGCAATATAGCGTAGCCTTTTTTTTATCTCAATATTTAAACTTTTTTTTTTAATTTCATCTTGTTATTTGGAAAAAAAATAAACTTATTTCAAATTTTGAACGAAACTTGCACCCTGAGCCATTTGAAAGACGCCTACTATCCCAATTTTTAATAAAATTTCTCCGATATCTATAGACCTTTATAATAATAATATCTCGGGCGTTAGAATATTCTTATTAAGAAAAAAATCTGGTGTGACTGATCGCACAGCACACAACTTTCTCTTACCTTTGGTAATCAAAAGTTGTGTTCTGTGCTTGTCATACCAGATTTTCGTGTTGGCATATATTTAGTTTCCGCTGATACCGTTATATTAGAATTCACATGTAAATATCCGACCAACGTTTTTTAATGACTTCCAGGACTTTTTTATTTATTAATAATGTGTTGAGCCACCATTTGCTTGTAGAGATTTTTACAGGTTATTTGGGGGGTACTCTAGGATCTATCCAAAGTTTTTGACCTCGAGGACCCTGTACTAACTTGGGGAGTGGGAGAGGGGGTTGCAAAATCCTCAAAATTTTAGAACTTTTTTTCATTTTTTTTTTTGTTTTCTATCTCATAAACTAAGCATATTTTGTGCACCAGAGTACAATACAAAGTTGTAGAGCATTAAATTTGCTAAAATTTCGTTATTAAAACGCGTATTTAGACCCAATATTAACCGAGATACGGCCGATCAAATGTTCTATTTGTTTTACATTTCGAGAAATTTGGTCTAACTTTAATCGGCCGTATCTCGGTTAATATTGGGTGTAAATATTCGATTTATTAACCCAATTTTAGCAAATTTAATGCTCTACAACTTTGTTATGTATTAAAATTCACAAAATATGTTTAGTTTCCGAGATATAAGCGAAAAACTGAAAAAAAGTCCAAAGTATCTCGAAATGAAAAAAGAAACTTTAATCAGCCGAATCTCGGTTAATATTTGGTCTGAAAATTCGTTTTGTCAACCAAATTTTTATACTCTTTCTAATTTATTATGAAGGAGTGCACAAAATATGCTTAGTTTAAGAGATATAAGCGAGATACTCAAAAAAGAACACACATTTTGAGTTTTTTTTTTTTTTCTTCCAACCCCTGTACGAATTAAAAGCAAACATTAAAAGCTAAAAATTGAATTTAAGTTTTTTTTCGGTGTCTAGAAGAGGAATTCGCAAATTCTTTATTTAAAATTTATTTATTGTCCAAAGGGATGGTTTATGGTCTATCCTAAAAGACCCCCTCAGAACCCTATCTCAGGTAAATTCACACAGACACTGCATATGTAGTGGTGAGTCAATTGGGCTGCCTAACAGTAGGCGTCTTTCAAATCGCTCAGGGTGCAAATGTTTATGTTCCCCATGGTATGTTTAGAAAAGGAAGGTTAGTTAGTTAAAAAAAAGAGAATTTTATAATTTAAATAAATATAATAAAGTAAACAACATATTGTTATATTATATTTATTGTTATTACAATGTTTTTTATTGATATTACATTACTATATAAAAACTATTGTTAGAGGGTATAGATTAGATAGATTAGAGGGTATAATGAAAAAAAATAGAAAAATAGGGAACATATAATATATATATTGAGGGGTGTTTTAATTAGCTATTAGCTATTAATTAAATAACATAATATTAAATTAATTAATATATAAAATAGGAAGGCAAGCTATTAAGAAAAATATTTAAAAAAAAACAGGATTTAATAATGCTCCGTAATAAAATACAATTTACTGCAACTTAATTTATTTATTTATTTATTTAGTGATATAAGATTCCCAACAGAAATAAATTTCCAATTATAGGGAAAATAAATTACCAGTAAATTATACAAATTCTATAATACTACTGTATGTTTAAGAAGAACAAAAATACTCCACAATGAAGAGAAAAAAAAAATAAAATAAAAAAAACAGAAAAAAAAACAAATAAAATAACGATAAAAATAAAAACAATTAAAGTTACAATAAAATGACAATCATTTAATCAGATTGTCCGGCCTCCCTCCTCGCATATTCCGAAATCATTTTGAAAATGGGTGAGTTTTCTCCCATTCTCGTTCGGACAGGGCCAAGATAAAAAAGGGAGCCCGATCTAAGGGTAAAAGCCGGGACTCTGAAGCCAATTCTTGCCAACAACTCAGAGCAATCCCAACGGTTGCCGAGAAGATCACACAAATTTGCGTGTATTAAGTCTCGCCTTCTTTCAGAGAGACTTTTAATTTCAAAGATTTCAAGTAGTTGATCATAGGGGATATGAGAAGCAGGGAGGCCAAACTTGACAAAAAAAAGATATTTAAGAAACCTTCTTTGCACCTTCTCAATCAAGTTGATCTGGGCTGCATAAAAAGGATCCCATATCAATGGTGCGAACTCCAACTGAGATCTCACCAGAGAGAAATATAAGATTTTAAGAGTATTTATATTTTCAAAGTTCTTACAATTTCTCTTTACAAAGCCAAGCATCTTAAATGATTTATTTACAATAAAATTTACATGTTCATTAAAGGCTAATTTAGAGTCAAAAATGATTCCCAGATCCTTGACAGACTCCACTCTTTCCACCAAGATATTTTCTATATAGTAATTCGAATACAAAGGAAGCTTTTTCCTTGTAAAGCTACAAACTGAGCATTTATCTATATTTAAGGTTAATAAGTTTTCAACGCACCAAAGTTGAATTGCGTTTAAAGTATTTTGTAAATTAAAGCAGTCGTTGTTATTAGTTATTTTCGTATATATTTTCAAATCGTCAGCATATAATAAGAAATTACACTCCTTTATAGCAATAGAGATGTCATTTATGAAAATGGCGAAAAGAAGAGGACCTAACTTAGAACCCTGAGGGACTCCAGAATAGGCGGGAAACTCATAGGAAGTTTCATTATTATATAATACATATTGTTTTCTGCTAGTTAAATAAGAATATAAAAGATCACTCAAAGAATCACTTATACCATATTTTTTAAGCTTAAAATATAACAAGTCATGATTTACAGAGTCAAAAGCTTTGGAAAAATCCAGATATATGCTATCAACCTGACAATTATGATCCAAACTCTCTGTAACATATTCAGTAAATAAGGCCAAGTTAGTAAGGACAGATCTTCTGGGAATAAAGCCATGTTGAAAATCAGAAAAGTATTTGAACATAAAATGCATAATATACTTGTAAATAATACTCTCAAAAATCTTCGCAAAGGGAGAGAGAAGAGCTATGGGTCTATAATTGGACACAAACCTTCTCTCACCCTTTTTATAGACAGGAATGATAGTAGTTAATTTCCATATGTCAGGAAATATTTTTGTTTGGAGAGACAAGTTATAAAGGTAGTATAAGGGAGTTACAAGTACTTCAGAGCAACCTTTAACAATAAAAGAAGGAATTCCGTCATGTCCAACTGATTTTTTAGGTTTTAAATTTGAAATGGCTTCAAAAATGTTCTGGAGAGAAATCTCTGTGACATTCAATACATCATTGTAGTCCTCAAGTTTGTTAAACGAGGAATTTACATGAGAAAAATTATTAATTGAACTGTTATTGTAAACAGAAACAAAAAAATTTGCAAAAGAATCACAGATTAATTTTGCATTACAAGTATCAACACCATAAATTGTAAAGTTCTCTGATAATACTCTAGAGGATCTTTTATTATTAACAAAATTCCAAAACATTTTAGGATCACAATTAATATTTTTTTCAATTCTATTAATATACATTTTATACAATAACTTATTATAAGCATGAATTTCTCTCCTCAATCTTTTAAACGTCAACAAATCACAAGGTCTTCTTTTCCTTCTAAGACGTTTGCAAATTTTAGATTTGTATTTGATTTTATCAATCAACTTTTTATTATACCACGGAGGATATGATGAAGTATGTTTACGTTTCTGAGGAAAACACAAGCAAAAGATGTCATATATAATATTATAAAACTGAGAGACTGATTTGTTTATATCAGATTCTTTATATACCAATGACCAGTCAGCCTGAGATAAGAGAACATATAACAATTTAAAATCACCCTTTTTAAAGTCAAAGTTAATGTTTTTAAAATCCGAAGATTCAAATATCTTACCCCTAACTTTATTGTTAGCGTATAGTTTATTAAGTATTATATTAAGAGGAGGATGATAAAGATCAATTCTAGAGAGGGCGAAGACACTTTCCTCGACCTCAACATCGTTACTATTTGTTAAGACAAGATCAAGAGTCCTACCATTCTTATTTAAAATTTTGTTCATCGAATAGAGACCATGATAATCAATAAGAAGTTTTACTGTCAGGCTTCGGTAACATGCCGATGGGATCACACCACCACAGAAATCAAGGTTGAAATCACCGACAATGAATATTCTTGCATCTTCTTCAAAGTTGTAGAGCTCATAATTGCCAAAGAACTTCTTGTAATCTTCAATGGGAGAATTAGGTCGAAAATATACCGTTGATATATAGATTACCGAGCCTTTGGAGTTACTCATTCTAATCCACACTGAATAAGGACACTCTAGTTGGAAAACTCTCTCGGTAACATACTCCCAGTTGACAGAATTGACGGCTATCAAAACTCCTCCCCCTCTTGCCTTTTGAGAGGAAATCGGGTCCCGATCAGTACGAAAAACTGAGTATGCTTGAGGAAAAATCTCGGAGTTATTAAAGTTTTGATTTAACCAGGTTTCAGATAAACAAATCACCCTTGGCAATTCTTCGTGGCATCTCAAATAGAACTCCTCGCATTTAGTGCGAAGGCCTCTCACATTTTGATAGAAGATACTTAAGCTGGTTGTTTGTCTCCGTTTTTTGGCTCAGAGACCTTGAGTTTTCCAAGAAATGGTTTCACTAAGACTCCCTCAGGCCATAGGTCCTCATGATGAATCCTATTAAAGTCATCAGAATCAATTAAGAGATGAAAAGAAGCATAAGACTGATATTTAGTTCTTAATTTGGTACATTTCAAAGATTTCAACTTAAAAGAGGTTAAAACAAATTTTTCCAGATCTTGAGTAGATGTAGAGGGATCTAACCTAGAGACAAAAAGTTCCTTGTTTCCAGGTCTTCTTTTTGCCACCTTCAGAGCATCACATTTCATGCTGCCATGTAGGGGAGGAACAGTTCTAGATTTCCTCTTTTTATTTATCACAGGGATGAATCCATCCGAATCTTTAACAATTGAGACAACTTCGTTCAGAGCGGGCTTCGAGGGAGAAGACACACCACTGCTACCAGCATTCACCGGCCCAGATTTATCCGTTGAATGTAACTCTATTTGATTATTTTTTCCCGCCAAGTTAGGTGACCCTCTGGACTCTTTATTGAGCCTAAAGGTTTCATGGTTTGAGAGGTTTGAGTTCACCATAGAGGAAGGTTTAGAAGAGATAGCATCTCTTAAACCTCTTATTTCTCTTTTCAATTCATCATTATCAGCACGTAGGGTTCTGATTTCACCAAAGAGGGATTTCATTAAAGTTAGAATCTCAGCAAAATGTTTATTATTTATGCTATTATTGGATTCTTCGGCATTCAAACCCTGGGATGTATTCTCAGGAAAAATTTCATTCAAAGATAGCAAGTTGGTGCACTCCAAACATTTAAAAACGAGACCATGCCTGGAATCCCCATCATCATTTATAGATAATCCCCTATCAGATAAGAAGGACCCCGAAAATCTCCTTACACAAGAAAGATGAACTACTTTCCCACAAAAGCCGCCAGTACACTTTAAAATAGATTGAAAATTATATATTTCTCCTTCGCAAAGAAAACAGGAGCGAGTCATATTGTATCAGAAAGATAAGTCGATCAGGAAGTGGGGAAAGAGAGAAAAAAAAAAAAAAAAAAAAAAAAAGAATAAGGTATGTCTTCACGCCCAGAGGTCGGTCAGGGCGACTTGGGATATGGGGATGACCTTGAGTTGGGAGAATGGTTTGAGAGATCGACAAAATTTTTTAAATTAATTATAATAATTAATTTAATTAAATTAAGTAAAAAAAAAAAAAATAAAAAAATTTATAAAATGTATTAAAGAGGTATAAATATAATAAATACCTTCTTGGAAAAGATGAGCACTTTAATAATATTGCTAAATTAATGAATAGATATTATTTTTCATTCATAAAAAAGCAAAGAAAAAATATCTATTTTTCAAAAAAAATGCCAAAAGGACAGATGTAAAAAAAATAGGAACCGCTCAGTGGCTAGAAGGTCAAAAGATGCATATGTCGGTACCACAATCAACACCAAAGGTCAAAAAGTTCACAAATAAAGAGAAAAAAACAGGAGCACACAAAAACACAACCTCTTCACAGAAAAAATTTTTATATATATGAACTTAAGATGTGTTTCTTCTAGCAAGAAAGACGAACAAGTAAAAGTTCAAATATTTTAGAACTTATTTAAAGGATGGCTTCTTTACAATCTAATTGGGGAAACTTTACTGCCCTTTGTTCAGAAAAAAAAAAAAATATTCTTTTGACCTTTGGGTCTATGATCGAGTTCAGGAAAACCCCTTTCTTTCGGTCTCTTTGTTTAAATGAATAAAATATTCCGCATGTGGTTTCTCAATGTTTTAAAAGGCAGAACATAAGTTTCCTGGGTTTTAACCCTTCATTAAATAAACAATAGTTTTCAAATTAACTAGGCCCTAAAGTAATATTATATTGATTATAATATAATTCACAAAACAAAATTACATTGTAATACATTTCTACTTTTAGTTCAGAGATCTTTTAAAACATTACCTTTATATAAAATATTAAAAAAAACACATAATTCTTAAGTTTATTCATATAAATTTGTTATTTAATTATCATTTTTGGCTTAATTTTAAATTTTCATTCTTCATTTATGGCACTGACAAAAGGTTTCAATTTATATATTTTCCCTCAATACAGCACCTGTAATGTGAATAAAAATTAAATCAAATATTCTAGTTTGTTATTTTAATCAGATTTTTTATTTTGTACATACCTGGATAAAATTTCATTAGATATCTTGTGCATTGTATTAGTAGAGAATTGGGATTTGTCAGATTCCACTTTTCGGACATTTTACAACTTAAAATTAATTTTCTTATGTTTGTTTCCTTTTAAGAGACCTAATTTAATAAAAGTTTAATTTAATAAATGCCTATTAACTCCAATTAAATAAAAAAAGTCAAAGTCAAAATACTTACGAATGAAATGACAGTTCGAGGTTATGCCACATCTTACTTATTTCCTTTTTTACTTCTTATTACATAGTAATTGCGCTAAAATCTCATCGTTATATTGTTCAAATAATTAGTCGATAACACAAATAAGGGTGCAAAACTCTATATATGCAAAGTAAATTAAATAAATGCCAAGAAATGAATCGCACACAAATAAACGCATTGCTTTTCTATGGGCGAGTGGTGGGAGGGAGCCGCCATCCAATCAGAATCGGTACACCAAAAACTTCGGAAATGGGACTATGGAACTACCTTGTCTATTCGA
>JAKCPI010031433.1:0-52171 GCA_023213315.1 Euborellia annulipes | reverse complement strand
TGAAGGCCCCGGGGCCTCTCAAAGAGAAATTTTCATTAAATTTTGTTTTTTACTTGAGCCCTGAGGGCCCCGGGGCCTCTCAAAGAGAAATTTTTATTAAATTTTCTTTTTTTTTATCTAAATTTTCCCATTTTTACTTGAGCCCTGAAGGCCCCGGGGCCTCTCAAAGAGAAATTTTTATTAAATTTTCTTTTTTTTATCTAAATTTTCCCATTTTTACTTGAACCCTGAGGGCCCCGGGGCCTCTCAAAGAGAAATTTTCATTAAATTTTGTTTTTACTTGAGCCCCAAGGGCCCGAGGCCCCTCAAAGAGAAATTTTTATTAAATTTTCTTTTTTTTTTATCTAAATTTTCCCATTTTTACTTGAGCCCTGAAGGCTCCGGAGCGTCTCAAAGAGAAATTTTTATTAAATTTTCTTTTTTTTTATCTAAATTTTCCCATTTTTACTTGAGCCCTGAGGGCCCCGGGGCCTTTCAAAGGAAAATTTTCATTAAATTTTTTTTTTTTATAAATATATGGGGGCCTATCCCGGACGGGGCCTGGGGCGGACCGCCCCCCTCGCCGCCCCCCTCGGTACGCCACTGATGATTTGAGTACTTCAAACAATTTTCACAAAATATTGCTGATGTACTTTTTGAAAAGACATCTAAATAATTGATTTATATGAATTTTAATCTAAAAAGTAAAAGATTTAAATTCTATTACCATGGCAACCATTTCACCTATCTTTTCTATGGAGTACAAGAGTAAAGTGGTCTTCAGAAGATTTCCACGGCAAAATGAGAATATACATTTTAAAGAGCATCTAAAAAATAATTGATTTATTAATTAAAAAAAAAAATCGTTAGAGCGAATTTTGAGAAAATCGAAAAACCTGAAAAACTACATCAGTAAAGTAATAGTACTTTTTGGCTGATTTTGATTAAAAGCTTACTTCCACGCCTCAGGGGGGTGTCTAACTTAAATAAAAAATTTCACCCTTCTAGCTCAATTCCTTCATGCTTAAAATTGAACACACATCGGCAAGAAAATGTTAAAAAAAAAAAAAAAATAGGGGGGGGCCATGAGATATTTATTTGATTCCCAACGGGGCCGCAACTCAAAAAGTTTAACAAGCACTGAACTAAAGGTCTAAAGGAATGGATTTTATTATTTAATATATTTATGAGAAATAAGCATCTCTTTGATTGAAGACAAAATATTTTGAAATTTTATTTTTTCTCAAAGGATTGAATTCTTTATAGATAAATATGCAGTCTTTTATTCTTATAGTTAAAGAAAGTTTCGAATAAAACTTTATAAAAGCATAAAAAGATGAAATCAATCAATTTGGAAATTATTTCAAATGATGGGAGAGCATCAATTTTTTTTTTCTAATTCGATCTGCGCCCAGAGTGCAGGCAGGGAGCCTCGCTTCACTCTTGTCTAGGCTTTTCTTCACGCGCAGATTCGCTTTTCAAAAAGTCGTTATATTTCTCTTATTTTTCGTTGGATTCGTGGAAAAATGCAAAACTGGTCTTTTTAATCAATTATAAAACTATAGAAATTTTTTTATTTAACTACGACCACATAAAATGGGGGTTAATTAATTGCCTTTTACATCTTCAAATTTTAACTGCCTCTTTCATTTTCTAATTATCCTAATTTATTGTTTTTTAACTAAATAAACACATTTAGGCCTTGATATTGATTGAATAACTTAGTATATAAAATATTCAAGCAAAAACAATGAAATTTTAGTCTCAAAACGTTCTGAAAATGATTAAAAATTGATTTTCCAAATTTATTTTGACATATTAAATTTTACTTTCTATTAATATTCAAAAATTATATATTTTTTTGATGCTGTTCTCATTTTGCTTTCAAAATTGTTTGAAGACCACCATGAGTTACGCCCATGCCTATAAGAAATGAAAATAAAAAGACGACCCTTCACAAATTCATCTCCCCCCTCCCACCCCTAAATTTTAACATAATATGATTGCCTCTTAAAAATAAAAAAATTTAAAAGATAATCTTTGGTTTTGTGACGGCTCTAAGGGGCATTTAGGTCTTTTGGAGAAATTCTCTCCAATTAAAGAATAACTGTAAATGATGAGAAATATAAAATTTTTAGACTGCTTTAAGAGATGTGTTCTTCATTTATTAAAATTTATCATCAGATTTTAAAAATTTTTTGTGTTTTACCAAAAATTAAAAAAATTAATTAGTAATTTTTTTTCCACTGGAAGCGTAAACGACGGCTACAAGAACGGCAATAAGCGACATCAAGAATCGCGGCTACACGCGTCAAGGGTCGTACACTGCACGTGACTTTGAGCTGCATTTGATATAAAATATCTTATACATTTCTAAGTAAATCATTTTCATAAATAATTAAATTTAAATTTATAACCAAAATAAAAATTTGCTACATTTTCAAAATTTTAAAATAATCTTATTTTTTCTTACAAATCGAATATCGACATTTTTGTCTTTGTTTTATTTAATTGCATCAATTTTATTAAGATGACAGTGTTGCGATTGTGTTTGCCGGTGAGAGTATTTTAGATTGTAAAAATACAGGAATAGACGCGACAACGCGCTACAGATCCCATTTATTTGGAATCTGTAGCGTGTTGTCGCTCTACCGCCGACCCGGGAATAATAAGGGCGAGGACAGAAGAAGAAGAGCGTGTTGTCACTCGAAGCAACTAGTGTTGTCGCATGCTTGTAACGACGAACTTCAATTAATTCACACACATGGGGATCTGTAGCTCTTAAACGTCTCTTGCCGCTCTTGTAGCGCAAGCATGTTTTCGCGCGTTTACGCTTCCAGTGGACGGACGACGACCCGCCTTATTCACCAATAATTATATATTCCTTTTTAAAGAAAAGAGAATGTTTATATTCGGATGATAATAAAAGAATCAAACACGATTTAGGCATTCATCTAGATCATCAAACAAAAGGCGTCATCAAGTGGTTACTTAAGATCATCACATTTTTATCTCATTTAAATAACTGGCCTTGAGCGCTTAGATGTGAAATTAATTGCCCCTCGTCTCTCCCTGGCTTGTAATTGAATATAATTTTGAAAAGTTAATGTTCTTGGTGCCGATAGCCACCGAATGGGGTTTCAGGCTAACGAGGTCTCGTTTACTACACCTCTCTTTCGTCCCGTACGTCGTTTCTCCCTCAAGCGCCCGAAAAAATTAAACATCATTAATTTTAGTATTAACAAATTAAATACATGTGCACATGTTCTTTTTCCATTAATTTTAATTTAAACACTAGTTGATTTAATTAATTTAAAATGTCTTCCAGTTGTTTAGTGCTTGTCATTTTTTGAAAATTTCCTCCTAAATGACTTTTTATTAATAATTTGCATGAAATTATCCGGAGTTTATTATTAATCTTCCTTAACTAGAAAATAATTGATAAGAAATAATGGATGTCGATATTTTCTTTTAGGCCATTGAGGTCAAGTCTGAAAAAACAAGTACTACAGTATTAAATTTTAATAAATAAATAAAAAAGCCAAATATTTTTTTATATTCATATGAGAATTGATAAAATTCTGACTCTGAATTTTAAGATTCCGAACAGAGACAAGTCAAAATAAAATACAGTAGATAAGGATTGAGTGTTCCTTTTATACTTATTTAAATTAATTAGTAAATTTAAATAAAATATAGGTGGCATAATTAGCTCTATATAACGCTCCCAATTCACATTCCTTTTTTAACATCTGAAACCATTTAGACCCAGTCCATATATTTCTATAGTAATTATTTTTTTATATAATTATATCTTTTTATTAATTACATTAAAAAAAAGAAAACTATTAAAAGGTCAAATAAAATTTAAGATTTTCTATGTCAGCCTTCGGCGGACTTCGCGCGTAGCCGGGGGACTTCGCCTCCTGGGCCCCCGACCAGCTGGCTCGGACCCGACTGCAGTGGAAACTCTTCTTAATTATGAGAAGCCGTACGCCCGCTTTGCACGGGCTTCGCCCCCTGGACCCCCTTTGTTGGCTTGGGCCCGACTACGGGGGACCCTCGTCTTATCTTAATTATGAAAAAAAATTATTACTATTATAATCCAGTACCTGCTTGAGGATTTGTTTATATTCATAGAATATACAACTGCAAAGAATACATAAATATTTCTCTATACATTTACTATGGGAAAAATCGTACCTTTAAGAATTAATAACTCAAAAAGTTATAGGAATTTCGGGATGAAAATAATATTTTCCTGTAATCCCTAGAAGGTTCTCTTTAAGCAAACAAAATTTGGTTTCAAAATTCCAACGGGAAGTTGCCCAAATAGAGCGTGACAAACAGACGGACATTAGCGAATTATATAAATAGATGTGCATTATCCATTTTTTTAAATCTTTTGGGTGATTAAATCCCCTTTCCGCTCAAAGAATAGTGATATAATTTGATACACCACTGGGGATTAAATTTTTACCACTAGCTTGCAAATAATTAGTTCCAGGAGATAAAGAAAAATGGTAGTTTTTTTTTTGAATATTAGGAGATTATTTTTACCAGAATAAAATTAAATATACAAATTACACTCTAGTCAGCGGATCCTGAGGTGTTTCTCGGGGTGAGGGGAAGGGGGGTAATCTGGTATGACTGGTCGCACAGCACTCAATTTTTTCCTTAATTTCGGTAATTTAAAGGCGCATTCTGTACTTGTTTGCCAGAATATAAATACAAATCAAATTTTCAAGTATTAATTTTTAAAATTTTACATTAAAAATAATTTTTTTTTCGAAAAAAAGTTTGTTTTTTTTAAATCTCGGGGGGGGGAGGGTAATTGCCCCATTTACCCCTCCCCCACTGTATCCGCTCTTGACTCTAGCCTGATATGCAATAAATTAAAACAAAAGTGGTTCTAGAGATATATGCAAAAAATACTTAATTTTTTGCCTTTTTTCAATCTCATAGATAAAGCCGATTCAGTAAAAAAAATAGGGTGTTAAATTTTGAAATATAATAGTGAGAGCAAGTAAATTTCAAATAAAAAAAAAAAAAAAAATAGTTATTTCCTTCTATCTATTAATTCATTAAGCTTCAGGATAATAAATATATTGTATTCGTTTAAGAATTTTCATTCCTAATAAAGCAACAGAAGCTTTAATAAATAATAAAAATCTACGAGTATGTTTTTAATATAAATTTCCGTAAAAAAAACTGCTCTGGCGCTTCTTTTTCTTTCCTTTCCTCTTGAAAGCTTGTTAAGGTACTAGCCAAGGCCAAATGGCATCTTAAAAAACACCGAACAAGTTGATTATTTATAACTTAATAAACTCGCTAGAGAACATCACCTGGAGCGGATCACAACATAAACTATTCTAGAAACCTGCATTCGATAAAAAAAAAGGAGGGGGAGATATAACTCGGCGACAAATGAAATTATTATAATCCCTCGATTAACGTTAATCCGGTATCACGCTAAATGTATAATCGATATAAAAAATTAATCTAATCGTTCATACTGTAATTAAATATCAAAAACAAATTTATCGTCCCTATATGAATGATATTTTGACAGGGATGGATTAACAAATGCTATGGGCTCAGCACATCTAGAATCCCAGCGATAATAAATATATAAATTTTTTTTATTTACAATAATATCTACTTTCTCTTACCTCTATATGTAATGTATATATATAGGTATATATACTGGGTGTATAAAGTATTTTAAAATTCAATTCAAATATTAGGCTAAAATAATTTATGCCTTGGTGTAGTGGTTAGCGTGTTGGCCATTTATACCAATGGTAGCGGGTTTGCATCCCGACTCATGCGACAATTTATTTCAATTGGATTGGCTATCAATCCAGAGACGGGGTCTAAATGGCCTTCGATGACGGAAAATACCTTAATGAAATAAAAAAAAAAAAAAAAAAAAACGGAAAAATAGTTGTTTTATTTCTAAAGGAAGCATTTCTCCTACTTTCTTATGAGAAACAAGAGCAAATGCGTTTCAAACAATTTTGAGGCCAAAATGAGAATATATGTATTAATATATAGATAAGAGAAAGTAAAAATTGAGAGTTTTATTTTCTCTCTCCTGAGTGTGGGGGTTAACAACCTCCTCACCCTCCCCACTCTTTAGTTCCACCACTGGGCTTTACTTTTTTAGCCGAGAGCGATGATACAGTGGTAAAACCTTACTGTGTTCATAAGGGGTTACCAAATCTTAGTTTACCCAGATATAAATACATTTTATCTCAGCAAAAAGCCCTCTCTGCTTTAGAAATAATTTTATATTCTTCTCACGTATCTGACTGTCATCCCTCGATTCTAAAGATGCAATTTTTTTTTTTTTTAGAAACATTCATTTCTTTTCATGAAGAAAAGAAACAAAGTTTAAAGCTCCCACAACATCTGCGCCTTCTGTCATTTAATTTATAAGTTAATGAATTCTGGCATAATCAAGTTACGATCATTGACTTCTATTCAATAGTCCAATTAAAATTAAAAACTTGACCATATTAGAGAGAAAAAAAACTGAATGAATACATTTCTTAATAAATTTAGTTATACTTCATTTTTTTTATTTTGCCATATAAAGATGGCTTTTATATTTTAAAATGCTATAAGAAATATAGGTTAAGAAAAAGTAATAATGAAAATCAATTAAATTTCAATTTCATTTCGTGATAATAAACTTCTCTCATATTTAAAAATTCTGAGGATAAATGATGGAAGTAAGTGGAGAAAGGAGAAATGTGCACCCAGTTAAGAAAAATTATTTATTGAACCACCTTCAGCAAAAGGAGATTATATTAACATATGAGTGGTTCAAAACAAAAGTGAATTAACTCCAAAAGTAAACAATTTTCTTGAATAGTAAATTATGGTGGTTATTCAATGTAATAATGAACCATGTCCGAATTTCAATACTAATCCTTCAGAGTGAAGCAGTTCCTTAATGGAAAAAAAATATCTGAAAAAACCTGAATATAAAATTTAAAATGTGTACTTAGATAAAGTATAATTTAAGTTCATAATGATTGCTTAGATGTAAAATAAATAAATGTATATTTTAAGAGGAATTAAATATGACTTTATCTTTGATGCGTTTTGTCTCAAAAGAATAAAAAGTGGACTTGGTTCAATTTTGCTCTGAACCCCTCACTTTTTTTTATTTATAAAAATTTAAGGTCTTTTTTTTTGCAACGGAGGCCATTTATACCCCTCTATTTACTTCAATTTATTGGTATTAAAATAAATTGTCACATGGGACGGGATGCAAACCCGCGAAATTTGGTATGGAAGGCCAGCACGGTAACCCTACACCAAGGTCGATGGTCGATTTGAACTTTAGTTTTTTTATTTATTAGTTTTGTTTATATTTATTGTGTGCTCTATTTCTTGTGGAAGAGGCAGGGGAGGTCCAGTAATAAGAAAATATCTAGATCTCCAAAGTGGGCTAATCCGACCCTGCAGCCCTGTTGAAATTTAAATACATTTATAGGCCTGAATTCAATATACAATAATTTAACTGAATTTTAATGGTTTTTACTCAATAATATTATTAAGAGATTAAAAAAAAAGTAAAATTAAGTTACAAAAAATATTCTTTGATATAAAAATTGTCCACATAAATTTTACTTTTATAAAAAATTTATTTTCTATATACCTAATTATAAAATGTAGTAATTATAAATTAATTCCTGAACAAACACATTTTTAAATGAAAATTTATAACTATATATTAATACTAGCACTAATAATAATAATAATAATTTAGAAAAAACTAACTGAAAAGCTAAAAGAAGTATGGAGAGGGGAGAGCTCTGAAAATGATTAGTGATCGAAGACTAACGAGTTTGGCTCGTGAGGTGAATGCCAAGTCTCAGTTGGGAATCACAATGTGTTTTTTTTTTTGGATCTTGATCCGGAAGCACAAACTTAATGGCGGCATTAACCGAAAATTAATCACATATTAACGTATGGAAAATAAGAGCCGAGTTAGAAAATCAATCATTTTGGTGTAATCTGTATTTTTAATGGTTTTTTTCTCGAAAACTCAATGAAGATAATCAGATATAATTGATAAACAAGCCATGTGTTTTAAAGAAAAAATATTTAAATAAGTGAACCGTTACTAATGAGTATAATCTTTAAAAGTTGAAAATAAGAATATATCTTAGATTCAGTGAGCAAATATTATTGATTCATGGTAACAATTTTTAATACAGTTATACATGGCTTATAATATTTATTCATATAAAAAAATTATATAAAAATTTGTTAAAATTTCCTAAAGAGTAATAATAATTATAATAATAATAATAACAAATATCAGTTTTTACTTTCTCTTACCCTATATATGAAATATATATAGAGAGAAAGTATTGCGATCATGTTAAAAATTCGATGTCGAGATTTTAATCGATATTATTATTATTATTATTATTCTTTATTTTCTTTCTGTGGACACAAAATCTACAAAATCAATATAGGTGTTTTGAGGTCCCCTGAGTTCAAAAAAGTGGGTCCCGCAAATTGGTCTGTCTGTGTGTGGGTGTGCGTGTGTGCATGGGCGTCCGCAGGGGGGGGGGCAACCAGGCACTTCCCCCCCCTGGAAAATTAAAATGATACAAAAAATGTATAAAACAAAAAAAAAAATGCTAAAAAACCTTTCTCATTATACATCCACCTTGCCGCGGTGAGAAAGCTTTAAATACTAAGAGATGTATAACATTATTAATATCAAAGTACGTTTTTTTTAACTTATCTGGAAGTGACTTGCCCCCCCTGCAAAAAATCCTGCGGACGCCCTTGCGTGTGTGTGTCTGAGTGTAACGATTTTATGCATGAAGGAATTGAGGTATCGGATTGAAATTTTATATTTAAATTAGGTACCCCCCCCCCGGACACTCAAATAAACTTTTGAACAAAATCGGCCAAAAAGTACTAATACTTTACTGATGTACTTTTTCAGTTTTTTTTGATTTTTTCAAAATTCGTTCCAACGATTTGGAAATCTTATGGAGACCACTTTACTCTTTTACTCCTAGGAAAGTTAAGAGAAATGGTTGCAAGAGAAATGGTAACAGAATATATTGATAAATATTTTTCTGTTTATAAATTTTGCATCTTGAATTCAAATGTACCGCCCTCGGGCTTGGTGAAGTTGGTAGCGCGCCTGCTTTGTAAACCAAAGGTAGGTTCGAATTCCAGGCAGTCCGATGATTTTATTTAAGCCTTTTGGATACCAAATGGCTTAAATATGAGTGTGAATGGGAAAAAAGTGTGTGTTTAAAAATATATATAAAAAAAAAAATCTGGTGTGACTGGCGCACAGCACACAACTTTCTCTTACCTTCGGTAATCGAAAGTTGTGAACTGTGCTTGTCACACCAGATTTTTCGTGTCGACACGCATTTAGTTCCCGGCAGTAGGGAATATTTGAATTCAGATGTAAAATTTATAAGTATGGGAAAATATTTATATTTTGTTACCATGGCAACCATTTCTCCTATCTTCTCTATGAAGCACAAGAGTAAAGTGTGCTTCAAACAATTTTGAGGGCAAAACGAGAATATACATTTGAAAGAGCATCTAAAAAATAATTGATTTTTGAATTTTAATCAAAATCGTTAGAGCGAATTTTGAGAAAATCGAAAAAAACTGAAAAAGTACATCAGTAAAGTACTAGTACTCTTTGGCCGATTTTGATTAAAAGCTTATTTTTCCGTTTTCTTCTATTCTCCTATTCTTCTTCTATTGTTCCATTTTCTTATATTTTGAACAGAATCTTTAAACTTTTCAACACATTCATTTATTATGTTAGTTGCTACTAGTTTGCTCGAATTCATTTTTAGAAGATAAATTATTATTTCGAGTATATAGATAGATATACTGGTAACTATCTTTCTGATTCACATTTTTTCAAGAAACAATTGATTGTCATTTTACATAATTAAAGTTTGTTTTTTTTTTACAATGGGGGGTGTTTAACTTAAATATAAAATTTCAACCTCGTAGCTCAATTCCTTCATGCTTAAAATTGAACACACACACACACACACACACACAGACAGACCATGTCGCAAAAACCACTTTTTTGGATTCAGGGGACCTCAAAACGTGAAGATCCATCAAAATCTCGACATCGAATTTTTGACATGAATCCAATACTTTCTCTCTATATATATATTACATATATACATAGGTAAGAGAAAGTAAAAAGGTACTGTACTGTCAGAAACTAAATGTATGTCGAGTCAAAAAATCTGGTGTGACAAGAACAGAACACATCTTTCGATTATCGAAGGTGTGTCACACCAGATTTTTTCGAAAAGGAATTTTATATTTTCAAAGAGAATTAGGTAAAAAAATCTGGTGTGACTGTCGCACAGCACACAACTTTCTCTTACCTTCGGTAATCGAAAGTTGTGTTCTGTGCTTGTCACACCAGATTTTTTGTGTCGACATATATTTAGTTTCCGCCAATATATTAGAATTAAAGATGTCAAATTTATAAACATGGGAAAATATTTATATTTTGTTACCATGGCAACCATTTCTCCTATCTTCTCTATGAAGCACAAGAGTAAAGTGTGCTTCAAACAATTTTGAGAGCAAAACGAGAATATACATTTGAAAGAGCATCTAAAAAATAATTGATTTTTGAATTTTAATCAAAATCGTTAGAGCGAATTTTGAGAACATCGAAAAAAACTGAAAAAGTACATCAGTAAAGTACTAGTACTCTTTGGCCGATTTTGATTAAAAGCTTATTTTTCCGGTCCCGGGGGGTGTTTAACTTAAATATAAAATTTCAACCTCGTAGCTCAATTCCTTCATGCTTAAAATTGAACACACACACACAGACACACAGACACACACACACACAGACAGACCTTGTCGCGAAAATCACTTTTTTGGATTCAGGGGACCTCAAAACGTAAAGATCCATCAAAATCTCGACATCGAATTTTTGACATGAATCCAATACTTTCTCTCTATATATATATTACATATATACATAGGTAAGAGAAAGTAAAAAGGAAATGAAAATGCGGGTTTCAGCCCGAGCCAAATTTGTTTTTGAAATTCCTTTAGGATACACTAAGTATAATACTTAAAAACTTTATTGTATTTATATAAGCACTAATTGACCTGGATAAACGAGCGATTGGAGGCCGTTAAATAAAAAAAATAAAATAATTTTTCTTAAGCTTCTCTTATTTCGCTTTATTTGCTATAAATAATTTTTTTTTTTATAGCTTTTCTTATTTTTTATTTTTGTTTTGTTATCATCAATTAATTGTTTTGTCAAACATATTAAAAGAAAAATTTAAATAAAGAATAAAAAATAAAATAAGATAATTAATTCTAAGAAGAGGGGGTGGTGTGATCTTGGCGCCTAGCATGAGTTGACAATTGAAGGTAGGGAGGGAGGGAGGGAGGGAGGGCATCCGTTCACTCACCTCCCCTACTTTGGCCAATTTAAGAATCGCTAATCAATAACGTTGGAAAAGAAAAAACTTTGAATATTCATTTATCTATAACTCCGGAACCCCTAATCCAAATTGCATCAGATTTTTTTTAATGAATTCAGAATTTCCTGCAGATTATTTACAGTATTACTCAAAAGTCGAATGGCGCAATTGTGAAAAATCTTTATTTCCTTTTAATAAGGACTATAGGCTAGAGTCCTTATTAAATTAAAATAAATATTATGACACACTTCAGTGTTTTTCAATATTTTTGAATAAGCGATCCCTTACAGGTTGAAAGATTCTGGCGGCCCCCTAAATCGATAGACAGACAAATAGTTAGTAAATTAAAAGACTTTTGTGGTAAGGAATAAAGAAAGAGCGGATGCAGCTATTTTTATTTCGTTTATTAGGCCCTTCAAGCCGACGTTTCGGTCAAATTTGCGACCATCCTCAGGGCTTAAGTGTGTCAATAAAACTACTCAAAAGTCAAATGGCGCAATTGTGTAAAATCTTTATTGCCTTTTAACAAGGACCATAGGCTAGAGTCCTTATTGAATTGAATAAAATATTTTGACACACTTCAGTATTGAGGTCGCAAATCTGACCAAAACGTCGGCCTAAAGTGCCTAATAAACTAAATAAAAATAGCTGCATTCACTCTTTCTTTATTTATTACTACAAGTTCTATTCAGCTATCTACCTCTCACAAATAAAAGACTTTTCTTTAATAAAAATCTTTCTTTAATAGAAAAAAATCGATTTAGCTGCTAAGGGCATTCTTAAAATGGAATTTCATTCTAAAGTCCTGACTTGTTTTGGATGAAATAAAAAAAAACAAGAATGTCCTTCGCACTAAAATTGTGTTTTTATTATAGTGTAGAACTTTGCCTTTTTCGTTTTGCCAGCGACTCCACGAGTAAGGCTTCGCGACCCCCCCCCCCCCAGGGGTCGCGACCCACAGTTTGAAAAACACTGATTTACGCGATGCTTAAGTTAAATAATTAGACATTTTTTCATTATAATAATAAATAATAATAATGGATATAATATCCATCCTATTAACCAAATGAGAATAAAGAGAATATTCTATGTATGATATCTAAATTTTTCTCTACCTGTTTATTAATTTTACAACCCTCTAGGTTCTAATGGTTTTGTTATAATAGCGCTCTCTAAAAATATATAGGCCTATAGAGCTACTGGTAAGAGAAAGTAATAAGTTTAAATACTTGGATAATTATAAAATTTAGAAAATATAATTGGGAGGATTAAAAACTTTTTTTTTTTTTTTTTTATTCAGGGTAATATTAAAAACTTCTTGTCTGAATTAAAAAAAAAAAAAAAAAAAATAGGGGGCCGTGGGACATTTATTTAGTTACAAGGGGGCCGCGACTCAAAAAGTTTAACAAGCACTGAACTAAAGGTTTAAAGGGATGGATTTTATTATTTAATATATTTATGAGAAATAAGCATCTCTTTGATTGAAGACAAAATCAATTTGGCAATAATTTCAAATGATGGGAAAGCATCAATTTGTTTTTTTCTAATTCGATCGGCGCACAGAGTGCAGGCAGGGAGCCTCGCTTAACTTGTCTAGGCTTTTCTTCACGCGCAGATTCGCTTTTCAAAAAGTAGTTATATCTCTCTTATTTTTCGTTGGATTTGTGAAAAAATGCAAAACTGGTCTTTACAATCAATTATAAAACTATAGAAATGTTTTTATTTAACTACGACCACATAAAATGGGGGTTTATTAATTGTGAGTCATTCCACGTCAAATCGATACACTTTTTAACCTCACCATCTCAGATTTCTATGAAATTTGGGTCATAGGTAGAGTCAATAGAGACTAAGAAAAGGCCCCAATTTCAACTTGATATCTCAACTCGTTTAAGAAATATGGCGGGTTAAAGTTGTCAAAAATGGCAAAAAGTCGACCTAACCACATCTATTTAAATTGCTATAAAATCACTTAGAGATGAGATAGAGAGATGAATGAGGTGTCATTTTACAGCTTTTTAGATGCCCTTTCCAATGATATACAACACACCTGGGGCGGTAATAAAAAAATTTTTTTTAATTTCAAAATCAAAAATTTAAAGTAATTTTTCTCAAAAAAGTACCCCTTCGAAAATTTTGAAAAAATTCTAAAATAATCCTTGTTTAAAGGATTAAAGATTAAACTAAGTTTCATCATGGGATCATAATGGGTTCATATAGAAAAATTAATTTAAAACAACCCTTTCTTTAGATTTTTGCCATAAAAGTGCAAAAATATAATTTTTTTTTCAAAAAGTACCCCTTCGAAAATTTTGAAAAAATTCTAAAATGGTCCTTGCTTGAAGGTTAAAAGATAATATAAGCCTCATCGAGGGATCATGATGGGATCATAGAGAAAAATTAATTAAAACAACCCTTTCTTTAGATTTTTGTCATAATTGGGAAACACTACACAGGCTAACAGTGATTTTGGTACCGGGGATATTTTGAGCTGATCTCTGAGTATTTGCGACGTCCTTTTTCCAAAAATGCCGTCAGTTTTGCTCGAATAGCTCTAGTTTTAGAGATATAGAGAATATAACGTTTTAATAGAAATTCTGCTCTAAAGCGGCTCTCACTTTGAGTTTTCTAGATTTTTTTATGGTGTTTTCTCTTAAAAATATACAGGTAGCTAAGATACATAGAAATCTAAAGATTCAGCCCAATTGGAGGTGATTTAGTGGTGCAAAACACGGCTAAAAGAGTAAAAAAATCCAATTTTTCCAGTTTTTCTTAACTATGGACAACCCTAAAATTTTTTTAACATCCCTGAATGCAAAAAGCGTATATATACGTTATTCTGTAATTCTTTAGCTTTCCAGAAATCATTCATTCGTGCAAATCGGTTAATTATTAACGAAATTATAAACAAAATAGTTAATCTAAGTCAAGAACAAATAAAAGAAAATTTTATGATAAAGATGGTGTTATGCTTTTAAGTCCTTGGGTATAGTGATCAAACTGACATAACTATTTTGTTTATAATTTCGTTAATAATTAACCGATTTGCACGAATGAATGATTTCTGGAAAGCTAAAGAATTACAGAATAACGTATATATACGCTTTTTTGCATTCAGGATGTTAAAAAATTTTAGGGTTGTCCATAGTTAAGAAAAACTGGAAAAAATTGGATTTTTTTACTCTTTTAGCCGTGTTTTGCACCACTAATCACCTCCAATTGGGCTGAATCTTTAGATTTCTATGTATCTTAGCTACCTGTATATTTTTAAGAGAAAACACCATAAAAATCTAGAAACTCAAAGTGAGAGCCGCTTTTAAGAACTAAAACGTTATATTCTCTATATCTCTAAAACTAGAGCTATTCGAGCAAAACTGACGGCATTTTGGAAAAGGCGTCAGCATATACTCAGAGATCAGCTCAAAAAACTCCCGTTATCAAAACTCTTAGCTATAAATGTTTCCAATTATGACAAAAATCTAAAGAAGGAGTTGTTTTAATTAATTTTCTATATGATCCATCATGATCCCTCGATGAAGCTTATATTATCTTTTACCTTTCAAGCAAGACCATTTTAGAATTTTTTCAAAATTCGAGGAATACTTTTTTGAAAAAAATTATATTTTTGCACTTTTACATGGCAAAAATCTAAAGAAAAGGTTGTTTTTAAATTAATTTTTCTATATGAAACCCATTATGATCCCATGATGAAAACTTAGTTTAATCTTTAATCCTTTAAACAAGGATTATTTTAAATTTTCAAAAATTTTCGAAGAAATTTTTTTTGAGAAGGTTACGTTAAATTTTTGATTTTGATTAAAAAAAATTTTTTATTACCGCCCCAGTATGTGTATATCATTGGAAAGGGCATCTAAAAAAGCTTGTAAAATGACACCTCGTTCATCTCTCTATCTCATCTCTAAGTGATTTTATAACTTAATTTAAATAGATGTGGTTAGTCGGCTTTTTGCCATTTTTCAACTTGTAACCCGCCATATTTCTTAAACGAGTTGAGATATCAAGTTGAAATTGGGGCCTTTCAGTCTCTATTGACTCTACCTATGACTTAAATTTCATAGAAATCTGAGATGGTGAGGTTAAAAAGTGTATCGATTTGACGTGGAATGACTCAATTACCTTTTACATCTTCAAATTTTAACTGCCTCTTTCATTTTCTAATTATCCTAATTTATTGTTTTTTAATTAAATAAACACATTTAGGCCTTGATATTGATTGAATAACTTAGTATATATAATATTCAAGCAAAAACAAACAAATTTTAGTCTCAAAACTTTCTAAAAATAATTAAAAATCGATTTTCCAAATTTATTTTGACATATTAATTTTTACTTAAGCCTACCTTTATATAAACTTACTAGACGCAAAGCCCCGCCTTCGGCGGGGCTTTGCGCGTCTGGCCCTGGGGCTGCGCCCCTGGACCCCCCTTGCTCGCCTACTTATATACATACCGGTACATACATTTTCCCTTTTCATTTTTATATGTAGAGATTATTTTAGCGGTTAATTATTCATGAACTTAAGATTTTTTGTGAATCATATCCTTTCCGGGACTCTCCCGGTACACAGACAAAAAATTTACGCCGATATATTAGAATTCAAAATGTAAATAAATAAAAAAAAATCGTAAACATGGGTAAATATTTATATTTTGTTACCATGGCGCTATCCCTGAGGCCTGATTGGTTGTTTCACACATCGGACACCCTCTTAGCCTTTTATATATAAGTATGATATATAATTATATAAGTTAATATATAGAAGAGTATTGGTTTCATGTACCGGTAAAAAATTCGATGTCGAGAATTTGGTGGATATATACGTCTTGAGGTCCCCTGAATCTAAAAAAGTGGTTTTCGCAACATGGTCTGTCTTTGTGTGTGTGTGTGTGTCTGTGAACAAAATATCTCAAGAACAAAAAGAGCTAGGAGATTGAAATTTTATATTTAAGTTACCTCTCTGGAACGTGACACGAAGATTTTGATCAAAATTGGCCAGTACTAATACTTTACTGGTGTACTTTTTCCCTTTTTTCGATTTTCTCAAAATTCGCTCTAATGATTTTGATTAAAATTCAAAAATCAATTATTTTTTAGATGCCCTTTCAAATATATAATCTCATTTTGCTCTCAAAATTGTTTGAAGACCACTTTACTCTTTTACTCCTAGGAAAGTTAGGAGAAATGGTTACCACGGTAACAGAATATAAATATTTTACTGTTTTTACATTTTGCATCTTCAAATGTACCGTACGCCCTTGGTGGCTAGCGCGCGCCTGCCTTGTATAACAAAGGGCGCGGGTTCGGATTCAAGGCAGTCCGATGATTTTATTTAAGCCATTTAGATACCAAATGGCTTAAATAAAAATGTCCGGACCGCAAATATATATATTGGCTATTTTTAAAAATAACGGTTATGGTATAAAGCCTTATATGGCCGAAAAGATTGTGTGCATGTGTGTGTGAGTCGGAGCGTGAATGGGAAAAAAGTTAGTGTTTAAATATATTCAAAAAAAAAAATGTACTGTACTGTCGAAAAATAAATGTATGTCGAGACAAAAAATCTGGTGTGACAAGCACAGAACACAACTTTCGTTTATCGAAGGTGTACTGTGAGACGATTCACACCAAATTTTTTGAAAAAGAATTTTATATTTTCAAAAAGGATTAGCTAAAAAAAGGAAATGAAAATCCGGGTTTTGGCCCGAGCCAAATATGTTTTTGAAATTCCTTTAGGATACAGTGAGTAAAATAGTTAAAAACTTTCTATAGCTTATCTTATTTGTTTTGTAATCATCAATTAATTCCTGTTTTGTCAAACATATTAAAGAAAAATTTAAATAAAAGAATAAAAAATAAAATACGATAATTAATTCTAAGAAGAGGGGGTGGTGTGATCTTGGCGCCTAGCATGAGTTGACAATTGAAGGTAGGGAGGGAGGGAGGCATCCGTTCACTCACCTCCCCTACTTTGGCCAATTTAAGAATCGCTAATCAATTAACGTTGGAAAAGAAAAAACTTTGAATATTCATTTATCTATAACTCCGGAACCCCTAATCCAAATTGCATCGGATTTTTTAATGAATTCAGAATTTCCTACAGATTATTTACACTATTACTCAAAAGTCGAATGGCGCAATTGTGTAAAATCTTTATTGCCTTTTAATAAGGACTATAGGCTAGAGTCCTTATTAAATTGAAATAAATATTATGACACACTTCAGCATTGAAGATGGTCACAAATCTGACCGAAACGTCGGCTTTAAGTGCTTAATAAACTAAATAAAAATAGCTGCATTTACTCTTTCTTTATTTCTTACTTCAGGACTGAAGGACTGCCTGTCTCAGCTGGAGTAGCTCGGGGTCGCCATCCACGTACCCACAAGATGTGGACCCCTGAGCAATAATAATGGATATAATATCCATCCTATTAACTAAATGAGTATAAAGAGAATATTCTATATATGATATCTAAATTTTTCTCTACCTGTATATTAATTTTACACCCCTCTAGGCTCTAATAGTTTGGTTATAATAGCGCTCTAAGAATATATATATTATATATAGAGGTAAGAGAAAGTAATAAGTTTAAGTTTAAATACTTGGATTATAATTATAAAATTTAGAAAATAAAATTGAGATAGGGGGGCCTTGAGATATTTATTTGGGTTACAAGCGGGCCGCGATTCAAAAAGTTTAACAAGCACTGATCTAACGGTCTAAAGGGATCGATTTTATTATTTAATATATTTATGAGAAATAAGCATCTCTTTGATTGAAGACAAAATATTTTAAAATTTTATTTTTTCTCAAAGGATTGAATTTTTTATAGATAAATATGCAGTTTTTTCTTATAGTTAAATAAAGTATAGAATAAAATTTTATAAAAGATGAAATCAATCAATTTGGCAATTATTTCAAATGATGGGAGAGCATCAATTTGTTTTTTCTAATTCGATCGGCGCCGAGAGTGCAGCCAGGGACCCTCGCTTCACTCTTGTCTAGGCTTTTCTTCACGCGCAAATTCGCTTTTCAAAAAGTCGTTATATCTCTCTTATTTTTCGTTGGATTTGTGAAAAAATGCAAAACTGGTCTTTTCAATCAATTATAAAGCTATAGAAATATTTTTATTTAACTACGACCACATAAAATGGGGGTTTATTAATTGCCTTTTACATCTTCAGATTTCAACTGCCTCTTTCATTTTCTAATTATCCTAATTTATTGTTTTTTAATTAAATAAACACATTTAGGCCTTGATATTGATTGAATAACTTAGTATATATAATATTCAAGCAAAAACAAACAAATTTTAGTCTCAAAACTTTCTAAAAATAATTAAAAATTGATTTTCCAAATTTATTTTGACATATTAATTTTTACTTACCTATAAGCTTATTAATATAAGTTAATATATAGAGGAATATTGTTTTCATGTCAAAAATTCGATTATATTGTTATTAAAAAAAAAAATCCAACTGTATTAAACTATCAATTGTCATGAGGAAGGACGCGATTGAGCCCGAAACGTCGGCAATTGAAATAAAAAATTAGATAAAGATTGACTTATAATTTTGTCTGCACAGTTTGATGCCGCCTTATTCATATTTATCAATTATACAGCCATTACCCTCACTATTATAAAATATAAATATTTTTTTTATATTTATACATTTCTTATTATATAGAGAGATTTCACATTTTGAATTCTAATGTTTCCTTCTTTTATCGGGAATTAAAAACATTTATATGTCAACACACAATAAAATAAATGACAAGCTCAAAACACGAAGATAACAGAAAATTATGTGCTGTTCAACCACTAATATAGTCTAGGGACGACTCGTCCATCTAAATGCAATGGGCCATTGGCATCTATTGGAATGTCAACTAAATGGTAGTATTAAGAGTTTCTTTGTTTTCTTTTGCTTTTCACATGCTCGGCGACGAGTCGCTCCCGCGACTCTTGATAAATATTACTGTAAAAATGATGTACCTTGGTGCTGGCCAAATGGTTTTTAACCAGAGCCAAAAATTTTAAATAAAAAAAAAAAAAAAAAAAAAAAAAAAAAAGTCTCTCTACATTATCATCTTCTGGACATGACCTATCATCGGTTCCTACACCTATACTTCTAGTCCCAAGCCTACATTGGCTACGCGTTTTGACCATTTCGATAAAATAAAAAAAGAAAAAAAAAATATTCAAAATATTTACCTTAACAACGCAGAGAAATCCTTAGTTAAGCTAAATTCCAAAAGCAAACCCAACTTTTATTATTCCAAAATGTAGTAAAAGAGTTTAAAAAACCCTCCACAAAAAGAAATAATAAAAGAACTAACAAAATTTCACAAAAAAGTCAAAAAAATTAAGGAGCGACTTTGTTTATAAACAGCTATGAACAACAACAAGTATAGAAATTGAGTATGCAAAATCTGAGGACCGAATTCTGACAATGGATTTGGGCTAAGAATAGCTCCCAGAATAAGGATCCGGATCTTGCCGGGCCAATTTTTGGTCCAATTTGTTTTTTACCCCCACCCCTCTTATTTCCATAGGAAATGAATGGAATGCATGCTAAGATGATGTGAAGATTTGCAATTATGGTCAAATTCGAGTACTTAAAACCTCAAACAATGAAAAAACTGTCTTGTCAGCAACTGAGGGGATCCTCTAGAGTCCCCTGAGAAGTACTATCTTGCCACCAGTTGTGGTGGACCCCTCTAACCCCTTCACTTCTTTTCTCTCTCTCTGTTATAAATATAAATATAGGGCCTAAACACCACGCCAAATTGTGGGGACCGGCAATTATGCTCATAATCTACCTATTCGGATTTGACTAAACATACTCACAGATTTGTTAAATATAATTTTACATAATCGATTTTGACAAATAGGCCAGTCAATATCGACATTTAAATCGCAAAAAAGAATTTATGCATTTTTGGTATGTTATTTGGACCCCTTAGGGGAGTGTGGAAGCACATTTTGCAAGCAAAAAAAGTTGTACTACCTGCGTAATACGAGAAAAACTTCAAAATTTTCGGCCATTTTTCAGTTTTTGCAGTTTAATTCAAAAACTATGGGCTTTATGACATTAGTTGTTATTATCATTTTTAAACTATATTAAATTTCAAACAATTCAAGCCAAACAACAGCTCCATATCTCTAATAGTTTTTGAGATATGATGCTTGAAATATAAGCATGTTTTTCAGAAATGTTACAATTTTCAATTTTACTTATTTTTAAAGCCGAATATCGGCATAACCGCTCATGCTAAGAGAAAAAATTGTGGTAAATTGAGTTTTAGCACATTTAATTACCTTTCATTTAAGCGCAAAACGGGGTCATTAACTCTTATAGTTCTCCTGTAATCTTAAAAAACAAAAATTCCAATAATACAAGTTTAAAAAAAATCCTACATGGAACAAGGGCGGATTAAAGGGGGGGGGGAGGCGATCGCCCTCCCCCCCATAAAAACTAGTGATCTAAAGAAATTATGATTTCCGCTCTTTAATTTCAATTGAATTTGATACCAATCAATTTAAATAAATAGGAAAGGGGTCTAAATGGCCATAGATGCCGACAAAGTACTTAAATAAAAAAAATCTGGTGTGACTGTCGCACAGCACACAACTTTCTCTTACCTTCGGTAATCGAAAGTTGTGTTCTGTGCTTGTCACACCAGATTTTTTGTGTCGACAAAAATTTAGTTTCCGCCAATATATTAGAATTAAAGATGTCAAATTTATAAACATGGGAAAATATTTATATTTTGTTACCATGGCAACCATTTCTCCTATCTTCTCTATGAAGCACAAGAGTAAAGTGTGCTTCAAACAATTTTGAGAGCAAAACGAGAATATACATTTGAAAGAGCATCTAAAAAATAATTGATTTTTGAATTTTAATCAAAATCGTTAGAGCGAATTTTGAGAAAATCGAAAAAAAAACTGAAAAAGTACATCAGTAAAGTACTAGTACTCTTTGGCCGATTTTGATTAAAAGCTTATTTTTCCGGTCCCGGGGGTGTTTAACTTAAATATAAAATTTCAACCTCGTAGCTCAATTCCTTCATGCTTAAAATTGAACACACACACACACACACACAGACACACACACAGACACACAGACAGACAGACCATGTCGCGAAAACCACTTTTTTGGATACAGGGGACCTCAAAACGTAAAGATCCATCAAAATCTCGACATCGAATTTTTGACATGAAACCAATACTTTCTCTCTCTATATATTAACATATATATAGAGGTAAGAGAAAGTAAAAAATAAAAAAAAACTGCCCTCCCCCCGCGACAAAATTGGATTAATCTGCCCCTGACATGGAATTGCATCATATCTCAAAAACTATTTAAGATACGGAGCTGTGGTTTGGCTTAAATTGTTTGAAATTTAATATACTTTCAAAATGGTATAAGCAACTAATGTCAAAAAGCCCATAGTTTTTGAATTAAATTGAAAAAAACTGATGTCTCCGAAGTTTTTCTCGTATTACGCGGGAAGCACAACTTTTTACTTTCTCTAACCTATGTATATATGTAATATATATATAGAGAGAAAGTATTGGATTCATGTCAAAAATTCGATGTCGAGATTTTGATGGATCTTCACGTTTTGAGGTCCCCTGAGTCCAAAAAAGTGGTTTTCGCGACATGGTCTGTCTGTGGGTGGGTGGGTGGGTGGGTGGGTGGGTGTGTGTGTGTGTGTGTCTGTGTTCAATTTTAAGCATGAAGGAATTGAGCTATGAGGTTGAAATTTTATATTTAAGTTAAACACCCCCCGGGACCGGAAAAATAAGCTTTTAATCAAAATCGGCCAAAGAGTACTAGTACTTTACTGATGTACTTTTTCAGTTTTTTTCGATTTTCTCAAAATTCGCTCTAACGATTTTGATTAAAATTCAAAAATCAATTATTTTTTAGATGCTCTTTCAAATGTATATTCTCGTTTTGCCCATAAAATTGTTTGAAGCACACTTTACTCTTGTGCTTCATAGGGAAGATAGGAGAAATGGTTGCCATAGTAACAAAATATAAATATTTTCCCATACTTATAAATTTTACATCTGAATTCAAATATTCCCTACTGCCGGGAACTAAATACATGACGACACAAAAAATCTGGTGTGACAAGCACAGTGCACAACTTTCGATTACCGAAGGTAAGAGAAAGTTGTGTGCTGTGCGCCAGTCACACCAGATTTTTTTTGCTTGCAAAATGTCGTTTCACTAATTAAACATATTCTAATTGACAAATGAATTATTTGTAAATAATTTTCTTGAAAAAGCCCCAGGTGCAAAGAAAGGTAAAATAAGTGACATAAGGGGCAAGGGCGAACAAGTTCCAAAAAAATCTAAGAAAATCTCTACTCTTAAAATAAGTAAAATAAATTCCTGAGTTCATAGAGCCATCCTGAATTAAATGTTAGAAGTTTGCATTGGAGAGTTTTTACGTAGATTAAAAATTAAACACTTACAAAGTGGAAGGTTTTCAGAAAAAGACGATGTCCAAGTTGAGATATTCTTGCTCTATCGGCCTGTCTCTTTTGGCAATCAACTCCATATGATTCTTCGAGCAAATAATCTCTTGAATTTACTCTTGGTCTTCATTACCAGCCGCTGAGTTGTTCTTTTTTAGTCTGAAAAATATAAAAAAGGAATATATTTTAAAATGCACTTTTTTAGAATAAATTAATGAATCAACTATCCAAGGTTTGTTTGTGTCCTAATTTTAATTATAAATCATATGCTGTAATTATATTATATTTTCCTGACCACGAACGAAATAATTAAAAGACATTCTAACATAAGAATTCGCAAATAAATTAAAAGTTATTTTCCCAGTTTTTTCCTTAAAAAAAAAATTATTTGGAAACTCTAATGATGATACTTCAAAAATATATAATTATAATTTGAAAAAAATTTATTATTCATATTTATTTTAATAGTAAGAAGAGAAAAATTTTCATTTTTTAAGATATTCTTTAAGTTGACTGGGACTCAAGTCAAAGACGTTAAGAAATTCTATTTTGTTTGGATTAAAGTGAAAATTAAATTCATTGATTTACCTCTTTTATGTAGAGGCATTTCCGTATGATTTCTCCATCCCTCGTGAACTCGCCGAATTCCTTATCAGGAGATCCTGGAACAAAGATTTTGATTCAGGAATGAAAGGTGGAAGAAAACGCAGCCAAAATCTTTTCTTTAAAAATATATTTCATATACATATATTTTATACAATGCAAAATATATGTATATGAAGACCAACAGCAGCTCCGAGGATGGCTTTAACCTAAGCCGAAACGTCAGCTGCTGAAATATATTTTTAAAGAAAAGATTTACGCTGCGGTTTCTGCCACCTTTCATTCCTGATACAAATTCCAGGAGCCACCAGCCATCAAATACCCTTATACTAAAGATTTTGATTATTTGTCATTTCTATTAAAATATTAAATATATTTTATTGGCTGTATCATTTCTTATCTTTTTTTCTTGATTTAAACTACTCTATATCTATCTAATTTTGATATTAAATAAGTCAAATTTTTTAAGTGAATTTTTATTTAACCTAATATCCTTAAATTTCCTTATTTATTTGCTACTGTATATATATATTTTTCTCAGACGAGTTAATCCATGCCTATAGAGAATGGCAGCGGTCAGAGAAAACAAAATAAAAAATCTGGTGTGACTGGCGCACAGCACACAACTTTCTCTTACCCTTCGGTAAGAGAAAGTTGCGCACCGTGCTGGTCACACCAGATTTTTTGTGTCGAGATATATTTAGTTTCCGATAGCACCTTAGTTTCAAACTTGCATTTTAAATGTTGACTGCTTCAAATAAACTATGGTTATTTTTCAAAATTTTAATCTCATATTTGGACATTTTATACACAATATAGATTCGTAAATAAATACAAAATTTCATAAGAATTGGAAAAAAAAATTTTAAATGCGTAAAAAGTTCCAAAGGGGACCCCCTTTTGAATCGAAATTAACATACAAATCCCTATAGGAAATTAACATTGTTCCTTGCGAAGATAAGGTGGAAAGGGAATTTAAAAAGAGTAGAGAGAGACGATAATGTTTGCAAGTGAGAGAGAGACATATATGTTTTCTTTGAAACAATTAAAGGTGTAGGGTCGTCTTGTCCTCCACTGACCTGATCATTGAGTATCTCTTCATGGAACTCAATTTTGGCGCTTCGTCTGTTCTTATCGGTGTGATTTACCGCCCTCCAGCACCCCACTCTGATGTCCTTGATCTTGAGGAAGCTGTGGGATCTATTCTTTCACGATGTGAACATAACATAATTATGGGTGATTTCAACATAAATCTGCTGAATTCAGAAAATACCTCACGCAGCCGCCTCACCTCCTTTACGAACTCCCTAGGGCTCACCATCCTCTCGTCCGGTCCTACACACTTTCCGCCCCATCATCCACCCTCGCTGCTCGACCTGTGCTGTGTTCGGGACCCATCTCATGTCAGAGGCTTTACAACCCTTGATGTCCCCGGGGTATCGTCGCACTCTATGTTACTCTGTTCGTATGAGATCAGGCACCCGAGATATAAGACCAAATGCATTGAAGTACGAAATTTGACTGGTATTCCCCGAGAAATGGCCCTATATAGGGCTGCAAGTGTTCCCTGGGAACAAATTTTTTGGCATGCGGACCCCAATCGTATGGTGTCAGAATTTAACGCCTTAATTCTAGGTATCTTGGACGAGTTTGCCCCTAAGCGTAGAGTCAGAGTGAGGGAGGGTGGTGCTAAGTGGTACAGCCCGGAGATCGCAAGGGCCATAAGAGCTAGAGATGCAGCTTTTGCAAGATGGAGACTTTCAAGATCCTCCTCTGATCATGAAACCTTTATAACCCTCAGAAATAAAACCAAATCAATGGTTAGGCAAGCTAAGAGAAGAGCAATAGTGGCGGACTTGCGCCCTGAAATGCCCCCCCGTGCTCTCTGGCGTAATTTGAGGAGCCATGGGCTGGCGAGTGCTAGCACAAATAGACCGATGGTCGATCTTGATGAGCTTAACCACCATTTTGCGGGCTCTGACCCGGGTTTGCCTTATCCTCCTGACTGCCTTGGGGAAAATCTTTCGGATGGTTTTTATTTTTCGTGTATTTCTGTTAATGAAGTTTATCGAGCACTAACTAGATTGAAGTCCAAGGCTGTCGGGAATGATGAGATCCCACTTGATTTTATTCTTTTGCTACTCCCTGTCATTCTCCCTGTCATTACAGAAATCTTCAATTACCTAATAACTACCTCATCCTTCCCTTCTTGCTGGAAGTCCGCCAGGGTCACTCCAATCCCTAAAAATCGCAGTCCGCGTGCTTGTGCCGATTATAGACCGATTAGCGTTCTGCCGGTTCTCTCGAAGGCTTTTGAGCACGTAATTAATACTCAAATGCTAAAACACCTCCAAGATATTAATTTTCTTGTTCCGTTCCAATCAGGATTCAGGACCAATTATAATTGTGCTTCCGCGGTTCTTAAAGTCACGGATGACTGTCGAGGCTTTATCGAGGGGGACGGGGCTGCGATTCTTGCCTTGTTGGATTTTAAAAACGCTTTTGGTTCTGTTGATCATAGCTTACTCATTGACAAGCTTCATAGATTGGGCGGTTTCTCGGGATCCGCCTGTAGACTTGTATATGATTACCTTAGAGGCCGGAGCCAATACGTTGTGGTGGATGGGGAGAAGTCCTCTCTCAGGGATTTGTTGAGAGGGGTACCTCAGGGTGGTGTTTTGTCGCCCTTGCTCTTCTCAATATTTATTAACGATCTACCTGGGGTTCTTCATCACTCTAGATACCATCTGTTTGCCGATGATCTTCAAATATATCTTGGGGCTGATAGATCTGATCCGGGGACAGCGGTAGGGAAGATTAATGATGATATAAAACGCATCGAAATATGGACTATAGCTAACGGGCTTGAGCTTAACCCTGTGAAATCGCAGGTTATTTGGATTGCCGCAAGACGTTCTCAAATTTCTTTGCCCTCCGTCATCGTGGGTGGTTCAGTGGTCCCCTATTCGGACACGGTCAGGGATCTGGGGATCATTATAAATAATAATCTGACATGGGGTGACCAAGCCACTTTGGTCTGTCGGAGAGTGTATGGCACTCTCCATCCACTAAGAAGGCTGATGAGTGTGACCCCCCAATGGCTGAGGCGTAGGCTGGTGATTGCCCTGGTGCTCCCCCATTTTCTGTATGGGGACGTGGTTTTCTATAATATTGACAGCTTATCTGCACAGAGGCTCCGGGTAGCTTTCAATAACTGTGTCAGGTATATATATGACCTAAGACCTAGAGACCACGTCTCCCATCTTGTTGGGGGGATCTTGGGTGGTGATTGGGATTCCTACAGGAGATTTAGATATGCGACCTTCATCTACCATGTTATCTGTACGCGCCTCCCACCCTATATTTACGATATTCTGTCTCCCGGCACTTCCACCAGGGCACGGGGTTTGGATTGCCCGAGACATACATCGGGCCTTATGTCACGGTCTTTCGCTGTTACTAGCAGCAGAGTTTGGAATGCCCTCCCCCTGCATGTCCGTGGAGCTTCCAATTTCAGAACCTTCCGTTCCCTGCTATCCGTCCATCTGGGGGTGAGAGATTCTGGGAGATTTTGAGAGACAGATATGGCGCCGTTTTTGATCGGAAACTTGGTCACCTGATTCCTGCCCAACACTGTCGCGAGTCGAATGATCGATGGATATAAGTGGGTGCTTAATAAATGTATGACAAATTTACTGTGTACACTATGAGGGGCAACCTGCCCTATGTACATGTTTGAATAAATGAATAAATGAATAAAGACACAAATAAAATAAAAATCTGGTGTGACTGGCGCACAGCACACAACTTTCTCTTACCTTCGGTAATCGAAAGTTGTGTTCTGTGCTTGTCACACCAGATTTTTTGTGTCGACATATATTTAGTTCCCGACAGTACGGAACATATGAATTCAGATGTAAAATTTTTAAGTATGGGAAAATATTTATATTTTGTTACCATGGCAACCATTTCTCCTATCCTTCCCTATGAAATACAAGAGTAAAGTGGTCTTCAGAAGATTTCAATCGCAAAATGAGAATATACATTTTAAAGAGCATCTAAAAAATAATTGATTTTTGAATTTAAAAAAAAATCGTTGGAGCAAATTTTGAGAAAATCGAAAAAAAACTGAAAAAGTACATCAGTAAAGTACTAGTACTCTTTGGCCGATTTTGATTAAAAGCTTATTTTTCCGGTCCCGGGTGGTGTTTAACTTAAATATAAAATTTCAACCTCATAGCTCAATTCCTTCATGCTTAAAATTGAACACACACCCACACACCCACCCACACACCCACCCACACACCCACCCACACACACACAGACAGACCATGTCGCGAAAATCACTTTTTTGGATTCAGGGGACCTCAAAACGTGAAGATCCATCAAAATCTCGACATCGAATTTTTGACATGAATCCAATACTTTCTCTCTATATATATATTACATATATACATAGGTAAGAGAAAGTAAAAATAAATGGGAATTTAAATAATAATTGATTTTTAATCTAATAAAAAGAAAAAGATTTAAATTCGGTTACCATGGCAACCATTTCTATCTTTCCTATGAAGAACAAGAGTAAAGTGGTCTTCAGAAGATTTCAACGGCAAAATGAGAATATACATTTTAAAGAGCATCTAAAAAATAGTTCATTTATGAATTTTAAAAAAAATCCTTGGAGGGAATTTTGAGAAAATCGAAAAAAACTGAAAAAGTACATCAGTAAAGTACTAGTACTTTTTGGCCGATTTTGTTCAAAAGCTTATTTTGAGATTCTTCAAAGGTACCTAAGTTAAATATAAAATTTCAATCCGCTAGCTCAACTCCTTCATGCTAAAAATCTGTCCACACACACAGACACACATACATACACACACACACACACACACAGACCAATTTGCGGGACCCACTTTTTTGGACTCAGGGGACCTCAAAACATGTATATCCATCAAAATCTCGACATCGAATTTTTGACATGATCGCAATACTTTCTCTCTCTATATTTATTAACATATATAGAGGTAAGAGAAAGTAATATATACAGAGTACGGTAAGAAAAAACTAATCCAGCCAGACTGGGCTTTAAAAGTTTTAAATAAGAATAATTCATCGCTTGGTTTTGATTGATTAAAAAAAATAAATTAAATTTTTTTTTCCAAAGGGCCATTTCGTTAGCTAATCTAAATTATATTATTATTAATTCCCCCCCCCCCCCCCTGCCCCCAACTACTTTGACTTTCCACGATGTTGCCTTCCCAGCAACCTCTACATCGAGCATTCAATTTATAAACACAAACCCCGGCCAAATTCTCTAATAAATTTAATTTAAAAAATCTGGTGTGACTGGCGCACAGCACACAACTTTCTCTTACCTTCGGTAATCGAAAGTTGTGTACTGTGCTTGTCACACCAGATTTTTTGTGTCGACATGTATTTAGTTTCCGACAGTAGGGTACAATTGAATTCAAGATGTAAAATTTATAAGTATGGGAAAATATTTATATTTTGATACCATGGCAACCATTTCTCCTATCTTTTCTATGGAGTACAAGAGTAAAGTGGTCTTCAGAAGATTTCAATCACAAAATGAGAATATACATTTTATAGAGAATCTAAAAAATAATTGATTTTTGAATTTTAAAAAAAATCGTTGGAGCAAATTTTGAGAAAATCGAAAAAAACTGAAAAAGTGAATCAGTAAAGTGCTAGTACTTTTTGGTCGATTTTGTTCAAAAGCTTCGTGTCACGTCCCATGGGGGTGCCTAACTTAAATATAAAATTTCAACTTCCTAGCTAATATCTTTAATATCTTCTACCTTTTAGGTTTAATGATATTAAGCCTTCTCAAATTTTGTATCGTTTTTTGAGTATAACTCGAAAAATAATTGAGATACAAAAATAACAAAAGTAAATTCTTAATCCTCATCAAATCCCCCATATTTTCCCCGTGTCATATGTTTAAGAAGTGGTTAAATTAAAAATCTTATATTTTTAGAATTTGTATCAATTAATCGAAAACTATTAGAGATGTTAAAATTAAAAATAGAACAGGAGTGTGTTGGCGCCAAAAAAATAGCCTCCTCTCTGTTTTTGATCTCCAGGTATATTCATTGGTAATTTATCATATAAATTATATATTGTGTAAAGAAAGTAAATCTTTATAATTGAATAAAATATCTGATTTGTGCTGCACTTTTGTGGAAACTTTAAAAATTATACTTATAATTCTAAAAGTCTCCACATGGTCGCAGCACTAATCAGCCTGAGATATGATAAATTACAATAGAATATACCCGGAGATTAAAAACAGAGAGGAAGTTTTTTTTTTTCGCCAACACACTCCTTTACTATTCTATTCTCCTGTTCACTCCTGTTACAAAGACAATATTTTACATATTTTTAATACAAGTTTATTAAAAAAATAAAATTAAAAAGTATGAAGAATATTAATTAATAATAATCATTATATAAATATTAACAATTAATTAAATTTGTTATATATAGTCTTATAGTCAAAATACATTAAAAAAATATTATATTTTCTAAATTAAGTACAAATTTCAAGATCAAAATTACTCCACAGATTACTACTATTATAATACTGAAAAACGTAACTAGCGCAGTAACATTTTCTAAAGTAAATTTAAGTTTCAACGAATTGAAAATCTGAAACTAAATAGGTCTATATCAAGGGCAAATACAAGGGGGGGGGGAGTAAAGGAGGTAATTACCTCCCCCGAGATTTGAGAAAAATATTTTTTTTTGCGATTTAAATTTTATTTTGAATATAAAATTTTAAAAATCAATACTTAAAATTTTGATTTGTATATATATTCTGGTAAACAAGTACAGAATGCACCTTTAAATTAACGAAAATAAGAAAAAAATGTGTGCTGCGCAGCAAAACCAGACCTTTTTTTGGACCAAGTCCCTCCTTTTTAAAGTTATTGTGCTCCTATATTCAAATTTTGTAAAATATATAAAATGATATTTCAAAATCTAAATTGCCCCCTTCCCCTGTATAAGCAAATTTCCGCTCCCCCTCCCTCTAAGTTGTGAGATACAAGTGGTTTTTATTTACCACCAATATAATCTCGGAGGCCATTTCTCCTCCCCCTCGTAGCGCCTCACTAATATGTTGGTAATTAAAAACCAAGTGCAGCTCACAACTAGGTCGGTCCCCTTTGTTTTGCGCCCCCAGCCTAGTTGCGCCCGTGGCGGCCGCCTGTTTTGCCACGCCCTCGTTACGGCCCTGCTGACAGACCTGTATATTCAGATCACGGTTCCGTATTTAAGATGAAATTTTAACCGATTTTTATTTTTAGATGTCAAACTTGACCTTGTCAGAAATTATTAAAAAAAAAGAAAAAGATATTCCCAAATATGGATTAATTTATTCAAATGCCAGAATTGGCTAATCTTTTCAAATATAGAAAAGGAAATTAACGTTATTTTTTTTTTTACCCATTTGGAACATCCTTAATTTATAAATTCAAATGTGTTAGAGATTAGAGAAAATATAAATTTGTGTGTGTGTGTCAGTGCAATTATGCGTTATCAAAAATGGAAGTTTAGAGAAATTAATTATATCGTGTGGTAATCGTGGAAAAATGCAGAAACTCAAGGAGAGGGAGTTCCCACTCGGGCCTTAATCGAGTGTGATATCATCTCATTTGGAAAAAAAGATTAAAAAAATGGAGAGAATCTGCACTCCTGATTTCTGAAAAGAAATTGGACTAAAATTAGGAATCCATTAGGCAAAGGTCAAGTTTCTTGGAAATGTTTTAATTAAACTTTAAGCCTGGCTCTTTATTCAATTATTCATAGGATTCGTATACTCGTTTGGAGTATCTTTAATTTATAATATAAACAGTATAATATATTCATTTTGCTTTAATTTGCGAGTGGAGTATTTTATTTTGTTTATATTTAAAAATATTTTAATTAATGAGGAAGTGATTAGCCAAGGGAATAAAGCAGTTGAGGTTATAATCTTAACCACAACGTGTCAAGTCTGACACTAATTTTAATAAAAAAATACTTTAGGGGTATTATATGTAAAATAAATAATAATAAGAATATTTATATACAAAAAATTTCACTTTTACTACAATCATCTGTACAATTATTCGAAAAATATTTTCTCATATAAACAATCGTCAAGTTTTTTTTTTCTTTTTTTTATCTTTCATCAGGAATAAAGAAGAAAAATCCAAGACTTGAATATCAAATATGCTAAGAAAAAGATAGAGAGCGGAGGAACTTTGAATATCAAAATGTAGGCTATTAAAAAAAATTTAATTTATCCCAATATAAAAAGAAGGAGGAGGGTAACAGATGAGAAATCGATTATTTTTTTCTGCAAGCACCCATCTTAGATTTTCTCCTGACCCTCTATTCCACCACACACTTTAAATTTCTTTTTTTTTTTAAATATAATTTTTTTTTTATATTTACGGTTTTTTTTCGGCATCCGAGGACATTTAGACTCCCGTCTCTATTTCAATTTATTGGTAGACAATTAAATTGAAATAAATTTTAGTCGCATAAGACGGAATGCGAACCCTTGATCCTTAGCACAAGAGGCGAATACTCTACCCCTGTGCTATGGCTGTTAAAAAAAAAAATAAATCAGTTCACTTGGTAAAAATAGTCTCATAATATTTATTAAGAATTAAGAATGGCCTGTCGGAGATAACAGAAGTAGAGAGGCAAAGTAAGGACCGCCGATCCCGCACCGCGGGATTAAGGTGAAGAAATAAGAATATTTATTAAGAATTCATCAAATGTTTTGAAACTAATAAATATAGACGTTTGTCAGCACTTATCAAATTTCATAAGAATCTGCTGAATGGAGCAAGATTTTAAAAAAAATATTTTTAGGCTAATTTCTAAAGTTCTAGTAAAAAGAAAGTATGAGGTGAATGTATTAAAAATATTTTTTTCCTTCAATTTTTTTTCCCATCCAATTCCATTTTACAAATTATATTTTCGTCAATTCTCATAAATATTGATTATCAAAGTATATTTATTACCTAGAACTCTCTCTCCTCGTTTATCACAACAAATAAGGGGTTATTTGCCCTCGCAAACAAATATTGTTTCAATAGAGAATAATAAAAAATATGGAGGGGGAAGGGCGAGATGGTAATTGAATATAGTTCATTTCTAATTTTATTTTCTCTCTTTCTCTTTCTTTAGAAACTTTTTTAATCTCGTCTTACTGTCTCATCACTTTTGAACGCCATTCTCTTTCCTTTTCCTACTTGAAAACGAGAGAAGAAATCAGAAAAGTTACTCAGGGGGTTATTTACTCGATGAAGTTTGTGAAATGCTCAGGAAAGACTAAAAAAAGTGACAGAAATATTAAAAATTTCTATTTTTTTTTTTTTTTTTTTTTTTTATTATCTCAACTGACTTAGTTCTAAAATAAATTTAGTTCCGACTTGGCGATTACTTTTATCAAGATCGTAGGGCTTAGGTACTTTTACATTTTCTTACCTATGTATATATGTAATATATATATAGAGACGAAAGTATTGGATTCATGTCAAAAAATTCGATGTCGAGATTTTAATGGATATACACGAAATTTTGCCCCCCCCCCCCCCCCCCCCCAAAAAGAAGGGGGAGCAAACCCCCCCCCCCCCCCACTCCGGCCCCTATGTATATAGGTCCCCTGAATCCAAAAAAGTGGTTTTCGCGACATGGTCTGTCTGTCTGTGTGTGTGTGTGCTGCGAACAAAATATCTCAAGAACAAAAAGAGCTAATATGTTTTATTCATCATTCTGAACAACTTTTGTTTAAAAGAAATTTCCCAATTTGAACATTTAAACAATCATCTTTAAGAGTTGATATTCTCAGGTTGCTTAGTAGATTGACAGACACAGACACAGACGTCTGGGCGTCTTTCTATTTTTGGATGATACGTCACTCTCGATTGTCGTCTTTTATGATCTCGTTGACCTTGACCAGTTGGCTTGCAAGAGCTAGATAATAACCTTTAATAAATTTATTTGTATAAAAAATATAAAAAATATGTCTTTGTAACAGGAGTGAACAGGAGAATAGAATAGTAGAGGAGTGTGTTAGCGCCAAAAAAAATAGCTTCCTCTCTGTTTTTGATCTCCGGGTACATTCATTGATAATTTATCATATAAATTATATATTGTGGAAAGAAAATCTTTATAATTGAATAAAAGATCTGATTTGTGCTGCACTCTTGTGGAAACTTTAAAAATTATACTTATAATTCTAAAAGACTCCACAGGGTCGCAGCACTAATCAGCTTGAGATATCCTCTTAATTTATATGTTAAATTACTAAAGAATATTACCCGGAAATCAAAAACAGAGAGGAGGTTATTTTTTTTTTTTTTTTTTTGCGCCAACACACTCCTTTACTATTCTATTCTCCTGTTCACTCTTGTTACAAAGACCATATTTTTAATGCAAGTTTTTAAAAAAAATAAAATTAAAAAGTATGAAGAATATTAATTAATAAGGTAATCATTATATAAATATTAACAATTAAATAATTAAAGTCTTATAGTCAAAATACATTAAAAAATATTATATTTTCTAAATTAAGTACAAATTTCAAGATCAAAATTACTCCACAGATTTACTACTATTATAATACTGAAAAACGAAATTCGTAGCGCAGTAATCATCTCAAAAATTTTATATTTTCTCAAGTAAATTTAAGTTTCAACGAATTGAAAATCTTAAACTAAATAGGTCTATATCAAGGGCGGATACAAGGGGGGGGGAGTAAAGGAGGTAATTACCGCCCCCGAGATTTGAGGAAAATATTTTTTTTTTTGGGAATTTCTCAAAGATATCTTCAAAGTTCAATCAAATAAATCTCACTATATAGTTTAATTTATGAAAAATCAAAATGTGAATATCCTACATTAACGTTTACACATCTTGTGGGTATGCGGTTGGCGTCCACGAGCTGGGGCAGACATTCCTTCGGTTCTTTGTATGTATATTTTCAACAGGCGTCAAACCGTACGACGGACCGGCCTGTTCTATCCTACCCTATCGCAAGAACACGGGAGAATGGAGGGAAAGAGTAGATGGGCCGACCCCGCACCGCGGGAGTAGGACGAGGAAAGAAGAAGGGTATACAGTATTCCTATTTAAAATTTCATTTTTAGGTCCCAGGCACAGTGGATAAGACGGGCATGCAATTAATTATTCCGGGTGCGTTTAGAATCCAGTAACATAGTTTCCAAAATACCCTTATCATAGAGTTCCTAATTAAAATAATTTAATAATTTTTCAATAAGAATTCTTTACTAATGGCTATTATCATTAAATTAAATTTTTTTTTTTCGAATGAGCGGAGTGAGAGAAAAAGCCAGAGAGGGAAGGAATAATTATGGTGACAAAGTGCAGAGAGTGAAATCGAAAAGGCGGAACAGAACATCCATGGAACAGCAACTGGGAGGGTAAAAAGACTTTAAAATACCAAAACAACCTGACACCCCTCGACAGTTTCACAAATTTATACATGCATAGCTGAAAATAAATAAACAAATAAAAAAAAAAAAAAAAAACGTGCCAAGTTTGAAAATTTTAAAAAGAGTGAAAGAATAATAAATTAATTCTTTCTAAATCTACTAGAACAAATAAAAGTGATTCCTCCCCAGGGACATTCCAACTCCTTTTAAAGATGATGTCAAATGGTTATTTAGATTAAGCCAACCGTTAGTTTGCTGTCGCATTGGAAATCGTTAAAAACGCTCAGCTCTCCATGTTACAAAAAAAATAAATAAATAAATAAATAAGAGATTTCTTTTATTGAAATAGCAAGAAGATAAAGATACCAGAAGAGGATGAAAGATGTTTTAAATGACTTCACTCTCTTCAATCTTTCTCTATAAATTGCGAATAGTCAGACTATTTGTTTATTAATTTTCGATGAAAGAGGCTCTTTGTGGAGGAAACATTTTAAGAGATTGGAAACAAACATCGAAGTTAGGAATAATTTATATAAGTGACGAAATATATTTAAATGGAAAAGGAAAATAAGCAAGTATATGTGATCTCTTCAATCTTATCCTTTAAGCAGCCATGTCAAACATGCGGCCATCCAATACATAGATTGCTGACGCCGAGACGTTTTGAAAAAAACATTGACACTAATAAATACATAATATATGGACCCTGTTATGCATTAGTGTGTCAAAAAAAAAAATTAAAAATTGAGTTAAGCACGGAATATTGTTTCAAATGCTATAATTAATAGTATTTTTTATGAAATATGTCCTAAAAAAATTTATATTTAATGTTACTTGCACAATTGACAAAAAAAATGATATATAATCCAATAAAAACAAAAAACTTTAATGTTAATTTTCTCAAAACTCGGTAGCTGGCTAGCTTGACACACTATTGCATAACAGGGTCCATATATAATCTTTCTAACAATATATTTTATTAATTTTTTTGAACAGTACAAAGATGCCGCCCCAACTTGGTACGAAATAGATAATGTGGCCCGCAATAGCATATTAGTTTGGCATGCCTGCTTTAGAATGTATTAAAAAATCTGGTGTGACTGATCGCACAGCACACACCAGATGATTTTTTGTGTCAAAATATTTTTAGTTTTCCATAGCACCTTAGTTCCGAACTTGACCACTTGCGTTTCATAAGTAAAAAAAAAAAAAGTAAAAAAGTCAATTGATTTAATTTTAAATGCTGACTACTTGAAATAAACTATGGTTATTTTTCAAAATTTTAATTTTTGGATAGTTTATATATAATAGAGAATCCTAAATAAATACAAAATTTCATAAGAATTGGAAAAAAAAATTTTAAATGTGTAAAAAGTTCCAAAGGGGGAACCCTTTTGAATCGAAATTAACATGCAAATCCCCAGTTAGGGATTTAACATTGGCTCTATGGAAGGAAGGGTCGGAAAATGAATTTGAAAAATCTGAAATACTACAGTAAAACAGGGCCGGATCTAGGGGGAGGGGGGGCAATGGATGCATGTGCGGGGGGGGGGGGGGGGAATTAAAGAAAGATTTACTAAAAAAAAAAGGTAAAATGATATGAATTTTGTATAGAAAATTATAAGGAGGGGCGCCCCCCTAAAAAATCTCCTAGTTTCGGCCCTGCAGTAAAGTGTACTTCAAAAATTTTACTGATATATTTTTTAAAGTACATCTAAAAAATAGTTCATTTATGAATTTTAATCAAAATCTTTAGAATCAATTTTGAGAAAATGGAAAAAAACTGAAAAGGTACTTCAGTAGGGATCTAGTGTTTTTTGGCAGATTTTGTTCAAACGCTTATTATACATAAAATTTCAACTTCGTAATTCAATTCCTTCATGCCTTAAACCAGTGGTTTCAAAACTTTATGTTACCACGCCTCCCTTAAAAATATTTAATCGTATGACGCCCCCCCCCCCTCCCCCCATTTTATAAAATAATACAAATAAAAATTTTTATTGCTAAAAAATTTATTAATACAAACTATTATATTATTTATTATCTTTTTATTTATAAAACTTTAAGAATCATTTAGAAAATCTTTCGTTCTGGCTAATATTCGCGCCTCCCCTTAGACTAGCCCGCGCCTCCCTAGGGACAGTTTCGAAAACGCTGCCTTAAACCATCAGACAAAGACGGACCAATTTGCGGGACCCTCTTTTTTGGACTTAGAGGACCTCAAAATATATACTTTCTCACTATATATTACATATATAGGTAAGAGAAAGTAAAACAAAATCATATCTTGTTAATTAAATAAATTGTTTATTTACAAAATTAATGTCTTAATTTTAATTTGATATTGACCCAATATGAAATGTTAAATATGATTTCGATCCTTTGCTCCACTCATTCAACCAGATAAGTGAAACTTTTACATTTGTGTTTGTGTGTGTTGTCCGGAGGCGTGAAGTTGCCACCTGTACAGGTGAGACCCCATAGAGGCGTTTCCAGGGATCCCTTCTGGGTGGGGAGCGCACAAATTAAGACCGGACGACCTCACTCACTAATGTCCATCTATCCGGATCCAGGTACTAGACAAAATACCCCCTAAAATTTTACAAAAAAATATTCTAATAAAATTGTGTAATCGTACGTAACATGTGTCCGCACCCATAAAAAAAAAAATAATATTTGCCAACGAGCAGTTAAATAATCGGTAAATTATAGAAGAAGCTTAACGATTGATTGGAGTGTAATGAATTTGCATAGTGAGTTTTCACTTTTAATTTGATAAATGACAGGAATGAAAGGAAGAGGAATGGAAACAGGTTGCGTAGCTATTTAATGACCTGATTGATTGGGAATCAATAAAAAATAAATGAATAAAAAAAAAAAAAACTATTCAAAATATTATCACAATAAAATGAAAATAAAAGATGCTTTAGGAAGTTTTAGATTTAAAAATAAATAATTAGTAGAAAATAAAATAATTTTGTTTTCGGTTTCTCTAGGGTTTATTTGTAAAAATTTCGGTCACTTATTTTGAGGCCTCCGACAATTCAGTTAATATTACAAAGGTTATTGCATCGTATTGTAGTCTTAATTGAATTGTACATGAAAAAGGCCACAGAATGTAGCCGAAACGTTGTAATTTTTACATTTTTTTTTTTTTTTATTTTATTTTTTAATAAACCACAGTGAAAAAACAACTAGCTCCTCTGGAATTCTGAACCTCAAATAAATCATTTATCACTATGCACCCAATTAAATGAAAATAGAGTTATGCAATGGATGTTGCTCGAAAATAAAGTTATTTTTATTTATATATTAATATTTGGTCAATAGGTCTACACCAGTGATTCCCAACCTGTGGCGATCCCCCCAATGGGCGATTTGGTTTTTCAGGGGGGGGCAATAAATAAGTGGAGGCGATGAGTATTCAAAGAAGGAAAAATTATTAGAGTTTACTAAAATATAAAGAACAAAAATCAAAGAGAAAAATATCCTATATAGAGGTTGGTCAGAGCAGTAGAGGACCAAAAATGGTCATAAAAATAAAATAGGCTGGAGATAATTCCAATCTAGAATCGAAACGTCCTTTTGTTTTCATTATTAAAGATTGACCAAAAAAAAGATCCATTTTGGTTATTTTCTTCATAAAAATAAAATGATTATTAGATTTTTAAAAAGTTTGGATAGAGATAAGTAATAAAAATATTGCCTAATACTCCTAGGACAGTAAATTTTTGCCATTGTGGTTTATTTTAGTTAGTAGGCCTAATTAATTAAACATTTTAAAAAATTTCTACGTTTCATTCACAATTTCTGCAGCTGTTGTATTTATTCACTTTGTAAAGAAAACGTTATCTGAGGAACTTGATATGAGCAGAATGGCAGCCAAGAATCAAGCTAGACAAAAAAATTTTAATCTTTATCTAATTTTTTTTTTTTTTTTTTATTTCAAACGCCAACACTTCGGACGCAAATTGCGTTCAGGACAATTGATAGTCAGTATAAAACAGTTGGGTGTATTTTTTAAATATCACGATATTTAAGAGTCGTCGATGAATGCCATTAAATATATATGCAGTTTCAAATAATGCATTACAAATATTGTTTAAAAAAAATACACTCAACTGTATTATACTATCAATTGTCCTGACGGAGGACGTGATTTCCGTCCGAAACGTCTGCGATTGAAATAAAGATTAACTTAAAATTTTTTGTTTAATTTGATTACTGGCTGCCATCCTGCTCATACTTAGAAATTATAAAGTCACTACCTCACTATTTCTTCTTTTTATAATTTAATTTTCAATGAAAAGATGAAATAACAAAGTTAATTTTTTATATTTTATGAGTTTTTTGCTTTTTAACAAATGTGACGTCACACCATTAGAGCCAATCAGAGCGAAGCGACAATTGCACTCAGGATAAGTGAGGATAAGTGCGGTAAATGCATTTCACAGTCTATAAAAGGACCGACTCGAGGCGCCAGTGCTCATTCACAAAATAGCAACCAATCAAGTTAACCATAAGTTTTAATTCAAGAATAAATATTCGCATCGCAGTTCAACAGAGTTCAAGGAGCCCTCCAATCAAGAGGTCTACTTATTTAAATTATTGAAATTTTTTATTTATATTTTGTAAAAAAAATAATTATTTTTTATGTATAAAATGTTAATTAAAACTATGATCTTTCAAACAATGCCAAGTTCTGTAGAATATTAATAAAAATATTTATTTTATAAATAAAGCTTGATTTTGCTTTACTCCTATTTCTTTGGACTCTCTTTAGTTTTATACTTATTGCATTATTAGTTTATTTTTTGGTCTTAATGTTTAAATAAAGAGAAAGCCCTCGGGCTTGGTGTAGAGGTTAGCGTGCTAACCTCGTATACCAAACGTCGCGAGTTCGGACCCCAGGCAGTCCGATGATTTTATTTAAGCCATTTGGATACCAAATTGCTTAAATAAGAATGCCTGGACCCCAAATAAATATATATTATTAAATAACGGTTATCGTAAAAAGTCTTAAATGGCCTAAGTTGCCGAAAAGACTGTGTGAATGTGAGTGTGAATGAGAAAAAAAGTGTTAAAAAAAAAAAATAAAATAAAAATAAATAAAGAGAAAAAAATATTGTCTTAATATTGTTTTTTTCAATATATTAAATTAATTTTAAAAATGGAATCAAGGGCGGTCCTAGCCTTACATTTTGGGGGGGTCACTGTTTTTTTTTTTTTTTTTTTTTTGGAGCTTATTGTAAACCATGAATATTAAAGATTTTGGGGCCCCCGGGTTCAGCGTAGTTAATAGCGCGCCTGCCTTGTATACCAAAGGACGGGGGTTCGGATCTCAGGTAGTCCTATGAATATTTATTTAAATTATTTGGATACCAAATAGTATAAATAAATGGGCCTGGAGTCCAATAAATATATATTAATCAAATATAAGTATCGTTTAAGTCTTAAATGGCCAAAGTTGCCGAAAAGATTGTGTGAATGGGAGAGTGAGTGGGAAAAAAGTGTGTTAAAAAAAAAAGATTTGGGGGGGGTCACGACCCCCTTGACCCCCCCCCTCTGGGACCGCCCTTGAATGGAATTAAATTTTGTGAAACTCTTAGCCCAAAGGCCTTCTGCAGGGGGGTGGAGGCAAAATAAAAAAATCTGGTGTGACTGGCGCACAGCACACAACTTTCTCTTACACTTCGGTAATCGAAAGTTGTGTACTGTGCTTGTCACACCAGATCTTTTGTGTCGACATGTATTTAGTTTCCGATAGCTAGGGTACAATTGAATTCAAGATGTTAAAATTTATAAGTATGGGAAAATAATTTAAAAATTTAAATTCTGATACCATGGCAACCATTTCTCATCTTTCCTATGGAGTACAAGAGTAAAGTGGTCTTCAGAAGATTTCAATCAGCAAAATGAGAATATACATTTTAAAGAGAATCTAAAAAATAATTGATTTTTGAATTTAAAAAAAATCGTTGGAGCAAATTTTGAGAAAATCGAAAAAAACTGAAAAAGTGAATCAGTAAAGTGCTAGTACTTTTTGGCCGATTTTGTTCAAAAGCTTCGTGTCACGTCCCATGGAAGGTGCCTAACTTAAATATAAAATTTCATCCTCCTAGCTCTTTTCCGTTCTTGAGATATTTTGTTCACAGACACACATACAGACAGACACACAGACACACAGACAGACAGACCATGTCGCGAAACCCACTTTTTTGGATTCAGGGGACCTCAAAACGTGAAGATCCATCAAAATCTCGACATCGAATTTTTGACATGAATCCAATACTTTCTCTCTCTATATATATTAACATATATATATATAGAGGTAAGAGAAAGTAAAAAATGACTGAATCAATATATACAGTAATAAATGTATATAAGATTTGTTTATTATATACTAAATCCTTTGAAAGTTTTTAGTGTAGACCAGTTTATAATTAATTAAATTAATTCAAAAAATAAATCCTTTTAACTTCCAACTAAATCCTTTAAAAATTAGGCATCGTAAAGTAACCAGAAGATATATGTAACATTATTTTCTTTTGAGTAGATAAAAGAATATAGTGTGGCGTGCATTTTTAGTTCGCATGAAAATTTTTTTATTAAATTAAGTGTAAAAAAATTTATATGGTATAATATGTAAGCTAATAGAGGTAGCAATGGCCCAATCCATCTCCAGACAGGCAGGGTAGGCCGGTTCATAGTCTCCGATTTTGCTTAAATTTGGATATGTTATTCTAGAAAATAAATTAAGAGACCCGTATTTTTTAGTTTTGGCCAAAAAAATTTTTTGGTAGAGTTACAGGGGGTCAAAGTTTCGTCAAGGTCACACGTAATTTCCTCCGCGCAAGCTCAAAATTATTATAAAGTGCAATATCTCTTGAACTAATAGGAATATTTCAGATCTGTTTTCAGTTTCTGAAAGGTAAAAGTGTCAGGAATCTATTGGATTAAAGATTATTCTTCTATTAGTGACAGGTATCTTGCTAAAAAATAATTTCAAAATCGCTAAATTTAACTTTAAAGTCATTTATCTCAAAAACCCCAGCCTCAAAAATTCTGAAATTTTTTAGCAAGGAGGAGACACCATATAGTATAAAACCTCAAAAGGATTTTTCAGGATCTTACCTACTTTTCATTTTATTGCATATTTATTGTTTGGTGCTTTAATTTAACTTTAAAGTAATTTTCTCAAAAACCCCTGCATCAAAAATTCTGAAATTTTTTAGCAAGGAGGAGACACACATATAGTATAAAACCACAAAAGGATTTTTCAGGATCTTACCTACTTTTCATTTTATTGCATATTTATTGTTTGGTGCTTTAATTTAACTTTAAAGTCATTTTTCTCAAAAACCCCGCAACAAAAATTCTGAAATTTTTTAGCAAGGAGGAGACACACATATAGTATAAAACCTCAAAAGGATTTTTCAGTATCTTACCTACTTTTCATTTTATTGCATATTTACTGTTTGGTGCATTTCCTTAGAAATGTATGGATAGGAATTTCGATATTATCATTCTCGTAATTTGTTTTCTCTTATTTTTAGGGCCACAATATTGTTTATAAGACAAACAAACAGGAAGGAATGTTGGACATATTGCCTCCCCCTGCCCCCTCCTATAGGATGCCAGGGGGAGCAATGTACCCTTGCCCCCCCCCCCCCCCCAGTTCCGGCGCCTATGTCCAACATTCCTTCCTGTTTGTTTGTCTTATAAACAATATTGTGGCCCTAAAAATAAGAGAAAACAAATTACGAGAATGATAATATCGAAATTCCTATCCATACATTTCTAAGGAAATGCACCAAACAGTAAATATGCAATAAAATGAAAAGTAGGTAAGATCCTGAAAAATTCTTTTGAGGTTTTATACTATATGTGTGTCTCCTCCTTGCTAAAAATTTCAGAATTTTTGATGCAGGGGTTTTTGAGAAAAATGACTTTAAAGTTAAATTAAAGCACCAAACAGTAAATATGCAATAAAATGAAAAGTAGGTAAGATCCTGAAAAATCCTTTTGAGGTTTTATACTATATGTGTGTCTCCTCCTTGCTAAAAATTTCAGAATTTTTGATGCAGGGGTTTTTGAGAAAAATGACTTTAAAGTTAAATTAAAGCACCAAACAGTAAATATGCAATAAAATGAAAAGTAGGTAAGATCCTGAAAAATCCTTTTGAGGTTTTATACTATATGTGTGTCTCCTCCTTGCTAAAAAATTTCAGAATTTTTGAGGCTGGGGTTTTTGAGAAAAATGACTTTAAAGTTAAATTTAGCGATTTTGAAATTATTTTTTAGCAAGATACCTGTCACTAATAGAAGAATAATCTTTAATCCAATAGATTCCTGACACTTTTACCTTTCAGAAACTGAAAACAGATCTGAAATATTCCTATTAGTTCAAGAGATATTGCACTTTATAATAATTTTGAGCTTGCGCGGAGGAAATTACGTGTGACCTTGACGAAACTTTGACCCTCTGTAACTCTACCAAAAAATTTTTTGGCCAAAACTAAAAAATACGGGTCTCTTAATTTATTTTCTAGAATAACATATCCAAATTTGAGCAAAATCGGAGACTATGAACCGGCCAATTTTTACTTTGCTGCCTGAATTGAGATGGATAGGCCCCAATATTTACTTACAAGAGAACAATTCATTTGAAAGATTCAAGAAAGATGCACTATGGATGCTTACCTATAACAAAAAGAAAAAATCTCTGTTAGAAACTTAATAAAATAAGCTTATAAGATTAAAGAGGCACTCGGGCTTGGTGTAGTTGGTAGCGTGCCTACCTACTATATCGAACGTCGCGGGTTCGGACCCCAGGCAGTTCGATGATTTTATTTAAGCCATTTGGATACCAAATGGATATTATAAATAATAACGGTTATCGTAAAGCCTTATATGGCTTAAGTTGCCGAAAATACTGTGTGAATTTGAGTGTGAATGAGAAAAAAGTGTGAGTGTTTAAAAAAAAAAAGATTTAAGAAAGTAAGATTTATTTAAAAGGCATTAAAAATAGTAAAATACTTTCTCTCTATATATATTTTATATATAGGGTAAGAGAAAGTAAAAAGTACGTGTTTTATTTAATATCATTTTATGATTGTGAATTTGAATATCATTAAAAATACTAGAGTAAGAAAATTCGAGTTATTTTGTTTAATTATAAAAATCTGGTGTGATTAGTCGCATAGCACACAACTTTCTCTTAATTGAAAGTGTACAGCTGTGTTCAATAATATTTTTTAGTTTGTCTCCCTTCGTTTGTTCGTCTGTATTTAATTTACTAATTATTAAAATTTTGAGCAACGACGTAATTATTATAATAAATTTTCTAGGTCATGATAATTTTTTTTTTTAATTTAATTTGTTTAATGTTTGAATCATTCAGAGTGAGGGAACTATTATTTTAATATTAACGAACAAAAAAGTTTTAATAAAACAATTTCATTTATATATTCCAAAGTATTACTTTCTCTTACTTATATATGTTAATATATAGAGAGAAAGTATTGGATTCATGTCAAAAATTCGATGTCGAGATTTTGACGGATATACACGTTTTGAGGTCCACTGAATCCAAAAAGTGGTATTTCGCGCCATGGTCTGTCTGTGTGTCTGTGTTCAATTTAAAACATGAAAGAATTGACCTACGAGGTTGAAATTTTATATTTAAATTAGACACCCTCCTGAGGGGTGGAAATAACCTTTTGAACAAAACCGGCCAAAGAGTACTAGTACTTTACTGATGCACTTTTTCAGTTTTTTTTTTTTTTTTTTTTTTTCGATTTTCTCAAAATTCGCTCTAACGATTTTGATTATTTTTCATAAATTTATTATTTTTTAAATGCTCTTTAAAATGTATATTCTGATTTTGCCATTGAAATCTTCTGAAGACTACTTTACCCTTATACTTCATAGGAAAGTTAGGAGAATTGTTGCCATGGTAACAATATTTTCACATGTTTATGAATTTTACTTCTTGAATTTTAATATATTGGCGGAAAAAAACTTCTCTTAGAAAGTTGTTCTTTGATCATTTGTATTTTCTATTTCAAATGGGAAATGGATTAAATTTTTCTTCTACTCCCCTTCCCCGCCCTACCTAAAACGAATTTATCAATAAAATTTATAAAGAATATCTATATTTTATTATAATATAAGTTTATACCTTATATGAATATTAGATTAACGGTTTTTGATTTAGAAATATTGAGAAGAAAAAAATTCAAAAAAACACGAATCAGCTTCTTAATCGGGGCTCCTAATTCAGGATACATTAATTAGTATTAATAAAACGGTCTTGTATGGTGAAAATTAATCAAAGTGGATGATAATTGATTTATTTGCTTCTTCTCTTCCATTCTCCTTTTCGTAAATAATTATGAAACAGATGAATATTAATGAATGAATTCTATTGACAGTCAATCATAAAACCAATTGAAAATTCCTTTTGTTTTTCTAATTGTCCGAGTAGGAGAGAGGGCAAAGGGGCGATGTCCTGGAGGCACAGCTGTTGCTTGAAAAAAGAAAAAAGAAAAAAAAACAGCTGCAGCCAATGCTGCACTGGGGATCCAACTGCAATTAGAGAATTAATACGAATGAAAAGCGGCTAGGTCATGATCTTTTAAGGGGCGTCCCATCCTCACACTCACCCTCTTAAATCTTATTTAACATCAATTGAAAAATTCAGGTTTTGGATGATTCATCTGAGATTTGTAAAATAAGAGGGAATGTTTTTATATTTAAAGCAGGGATGTCCAAACTTTTATAAAACTAAATATATGTCGAGTAAAACATATGGTGTGATAAGCACAGGACACATATTTCAATACCGAAGGTAAGAGAAAGTTGTGTGCTGTGCGAGCAGTCACACCAGATTTTTTGTTAACAGTCTCCTCCTAGCCCTCGGGCCGTGGTGTAGTTGGTAGCGTGCTGGCCTTCTATCCCAAGGGTCACGGGCTCGGATTCCAGGCAGTCCGATGATTTTATTTAAGCCATTTGGATACCAATATATATATTTATATATATTTTAGTAAATACGAGTATCGTATATGCCTTGAGTTACCGAAAAGACTGTGTGGATGTGTGTGAGCGTGAATGGTAAAAAAATGTTTTAAAAAAAAGTCTCCTTTTCTTCTATAAATTTGAATATAAAATATTTGACTAAATAAACTCTATTATGAATGTCTTGGTAGATGAAGAAATATATATGACGACTTTATTTGTAAAACTCGTAAATTTTATTCGGACTGAGAAATAAAAAAAAAAGTTTAATATGAAAATTTCTTAGTATGATATACGAGTATGACTTTTTATAATTAGGGTTGGCCTAATTTTTTGCACGCAGTTGCCTATAATTTAATCGATATCAAATTTTATTTGTAGTCTGTTTAGATGAGATTCGGTCAAGGACTTTTTTATGTTTAAATTTTTCGCTTGTTTCATAAAATCTATAACCTTGCTTTAAAGTAAGATTAAATTATAATATATAAATAAGCAAAAGCATATTTGTTCAGTCTTCGATAATGAATAATAGGTTTATTTACACCTGCCCATTGGAGTAGTATCAAGGTTTTGTTTGGTAACTTAAGTAATAATAACCCTCGGGGCTTGGCGTGCTAACCTCATATACCAAACGTCGCGGGTTCGGACCCCAGGTAGTCCGATGATTTTATTTAAGCCATTTGGATACCAAATGGCTTAAATAAGAATGCCTGGACCCCAAATAAATATATATTATTAAATAACGGTTATCGTCAAAGTCTTAAATGGCCCAAGTTGCCGAAAAGACTGTGTGAATGTGTATGTGAAAGTGAGTGTGAATGAGAAAAAAGTGTGAATGTTTAAAAAAAAAAAAAGTAATAATTACAAAAAATTGAGATTAATTGGACCCTGTTTTTCATTAGTGTGTCAAGCGCCAAAAAATTAAAAATTGAGTTAAGCACGGAATATTGTTTCAAATGCTATAATTAATAGTATTTTTTATGAAATATGTCCTAAAAAAATTTATATTTTATGTTACTTGCACAATTGACAAAAAAAATATATAAAATCCAAACAAAACAAAAAACTTTAGGCCTAATGTTAATTTTCTCAAAACTCGGTAGGTGGCGCTTGACACACTAATGCGTAACAGAGTCCAATTAATCCCAATAATTGTCGATGCTAAGTAAATTGAATTATGAAGGGGAGAATTAACAAATTTAAAAGTTAGAAAAAAAAAATGATTTTTTTTTTCATTTCGAACATTTGAATCGCGTTAAATACATATCGTGAATTAACAAAAACTATAATTAAGTTATATATATTTTTTTTTATTTCTTTTTACTTTCTCGTATACGGAGTAGAGAAAAAATTCTTTTTTTTTACTTTTTTACTTTTTAGACCCCCTGAGAAAAAATAAAACATCTCTGTGTGTTGTGTGAATAGGTGGAGATAGGCGGAAACGCTAAAGGGTCACTAATGAATGTGGGAAATAGTGTGTGTGTGTGTGTGTGTGTTTTGTGTCAATACGATATCTTAAAAACGTAAGCTATCAAATCTATAAAATTTGAAATACTATTTACACTAAAATCAACTCATAGAGTAAATATGTCAACCGAAAGTAGTAGGCCTACTCTACCTAAAAAATTTAGATATTTTTATTTTTTTATGTTATGATATGATAGGTACTATTATGGTCAATGCTCGGCCGAATTAAAATCAATTATTCCACCCAATGCAACATATACACGCAACACAAGGGAAGCATCGTACCATCATCCCTATCTACCAGTATCTATCCAACTCACGACTAATAGTCAATTCCATTTGTATAATAATTTACGCGCAAAAAAAAGAAAGGTTGCCGACCCCTCGTCTAGGGCAAGCCATTCAAGATTTTTTTAAATTAATTAATCTTTAATTATTATTGTAGCATATATTATATATTATTATTATAATTGTTATCCAATCATTGTAGTAACAATTTATTTAAACTAGGAAATTAATTTACTTTATTATTTTTGTTCCGATTAGTAGGCCTATATAGGTTTTTAATTTAAATAGAAAAAGGACTTGAATAAAAAGAGAGGATGTTGGTTAGTTGGCATTTTATTCTCTTTCTTCGTTAGACAATAGTCAAACAGACAGACTAACGGAAATGCTAGAATTTGATATTCTCCTTATGTATTATGAGGTCTCAAAAAAAAAGGATCCCAGAGAAGGGAAAGAAAGAGGAGAGGGAGATTTTCTTAGGCTTGGAAGAATAAAAAAAAAAAAAAAAAAAAATTAAAAAAACAGATGTGAAATAAATGAAATATTTTTTTATAATTTATATAAGCAATGGAATTTATTCATTGACGTAAGTATCTTTAATATTATTTTTTTTTTACTTAAGCCAAATAAGGTAAAATTAAACTTCCATTATGCTTTGAATGCTAATTATCACACATTTGAATTTTCTATTAAACTCAATTAGTCCGCAAAAAATTATTGAAATAGAAGAAAAATTGGTAATAGCGTTTCTAGTGTAATTTCAAAGAAAAAAAAAATAATTCATTTTAAGAGAGCCCTCTCAACTTGACTTTTTACTTTCTCGTATAGAGAAAGTTATGTAATGGTAAAAAAATTCGACTTCGAGATTTTGATGTTTCTCCACGTTTTAGACCTCCCTGAGTCCAAAAATACCATTTTTGGCATTATGTCTGTGTGTGTGTGTGTGTGTGTGAACACGATTGCTTAAAAACCAAAGCAGCTAGATCGATGAAATTTGGTATATGCTCCTTACACTAAAATTGTAGATTTCTATCAACTTTTGGAGTAAATACGTCACTTGGAAGTAGTACTTTACTTAAAAAGTTTTTTCAAAAATTTTGAAAACCTGTATGATTTTGTTTTGATTTTTTATCAAAATTAACGAATATTTTCTATTTCTTCTTTGATTATTTCAAAAACTATTCAGTTTTCGAAAAAATTAGGTGTTGGCTGTGTCTTCTACACACCCGGTGGCTTTTTAACGTGACAACGTCTTTTGCTTGACTTCAAAAAAAAAATTTTTTCTCTTACCTATATTGAAATATAAAGAGAGAAAGTCTTGTTTTTTTTTTTACTAGTAGTTTGTTTTCATAAATAAACATGTTCAAACATTTTCATTGAAACAATATATGACAGGTGTGGCTTTTTTTTATCCATTAAAGGCGACTTATGCTTAAAAAATGAGGTTTTTCGAGAAAAAAACTAATTTTAGCGTTAATTACTGGGGATTTTTTTTATTTATTCTATTAGAGGTTATCTTTCTGCACCAAATGACATCTCATTTAGTCTGATCTGATTAGCCGTTCGGAATCTACAGGCGTTTAAAATTTCGAAAAACGAAATCCCGCCGAGTGCTCTCATGCGGTAAAATGACGTCATATCAAAAAAATGAAAAAATCACCTCTGGGCATTGGACCACTCTTTCTAAAACTATATTTAGATTTAATGTAGCTTTTATGGTCAAGTAGCTAGGCGTTACATAAATAGGGCTATTTTTCGATATTTTTTTGCCTAAAAAATGAGGTTTTTCGAGAAAAAACTAATTTTGGAGTTAATTACTCGGAATTTTTTTATTTATTCTATTAGAGGTTTTCTTTCTGCACCAAATGACATCCTATTTAGTCAGATCTGATTAGCCGTTCGGAATCTACAGGGGTTTAAACTTTCAAATTAGAATTTACCGCAGCACGGTAAAATAAAATGGTAGGAAAAAAATAAATGGTGAAATCTTTAGCTGAAAACTCATTCTTTCTAACCGTATATTTCCCATAATTATATCTCTTAAGACAGAAGAGTTATTAAAGCCGATAAACTTTTTCGTGCATGCCCCTCTAACCTGCCTCTATAGACACATGATTTGTAAGACGTTGTCACGTCAAAATGTCAAAGAATAAAAACTTTTTAAAATAGAGTATTTTATCATAATATAACAAAAAAATTGAAAATTTCGAAATTTTTGAAAAAACTTTTTAAGTAAAGTACTACTTCCAAGTGACGTATTTACTCCAAAAGTTGATAGAAATCTACAATTTTAGTGTAATGAGCATATGCCAAATTTCATCGATCTAGCTGCTTTGGTTTTTAAGCAATCGTGTTTACACACACACACAGACGTAATTCCAAAAGAACATACGAGAAAGTCTCGGGGAAGTCATTCCCCATATTTTTTTTTAACACTCACACTTTTTTCTCATATACCAAAATATTTGAAAATGAAATTAGAAACAAATTGTATGACACGCGTGACGATGACACGTATGAAATTAAAAATCATACAATACGCCCTTGCGGTCATCTGGCCAACTAAATAAAAAAATGGACATTTACGCTGACCCATTATAACCTCACTTCATCTCTTTGTCAGATAAATAAATATCTTCAATAATTAATACCACTTAATGCGTATTGAAAATTAAAGAAATCAGAATTAAATTAATGTAGTTTTATGCTTAAGTGCCTACGATGATGATATAGACACTAAATTATTTGCCGGCTACGATGTTCCAGTCGCTTATTTTACAATATAAAGGAGGCTTAAATTAAGCAAGCTCTATAATTTAAAGAACCACTAAATTTAAAGCAACGATAACTAAACAAACTTTACCTATTTGTTGAACTGTTTTATTGAAACCCACCGTTAATGATTTAAAATTTACTTAATTAGCTGGGCATACACGGAGAGGTAGAACCGTCGGTTTTGACCGTGCCGGTCCAAACGCACGGATTTATCTTTACGTTAGTGGGCGAGCACGCGCCAGTTTTGACCGCCACGCATCAATCTAACAGATTGGACTGCGGTCCAAACTCACGATCCGATCTTTTCGTTAGTGGGCGAGCACGCGCCAGTTTTGACCGCTACGCATCAATCTAACAGATTGGACTGCGGTCCAAACTCACGGACTGATCTTTTCGTTAGTGAGCAAGCGACAGTTTTGACTGCCACGCATCAATCTAACAGATTGGACTGCGGTCCGAACTCACGGTCTGATCTTTTCGTTAGTGGACAAGCGACAGTTTTGACCGCCCCGGACCATCTCTTTAAGTCGCGATTTTTGGAGGGGGTAGGGGAGGACATGTTACTTCAAAAATTTTTTTACAAATTTATTTTTAAAGAAAATAAGTTATCCCTCCCCCTATTAATTAATTAAGCTATTAATATGTTCTAAAATATTTTAGTTAATCACCATTCACAAAAACAAATTTATTATTATTATTTTTTTTAAATATCATTTAAGGTCATGGCAAATTAGGATACAAATATTATATAGACCTAGCATTTTACTCGGGAGAAAGTCTAGTTTCTGAATATACAAAAAAAATTATAGGTTATGTAAGAAAAAAATATTGGCCCTCCCTCTAGAGCGCCCCCTAATGGTCCGATGTTTACCAAAAGCTTTTCAGTTCTTGACCTTTACATCTAGTTTATGTGTGCAAAATACCACAGACATACACACAGACATCATTCCAAAAACTACTTAAATGGACCTTAAATCGCATTTTGGCAGCTTCAGAATCAGATAATTAAAGATTTTATTTAAAGGAGAAGAAAGGATTAATTACTTTTTTTTTTAAATAATTTTCTATTTCCATTTTTCTTGGAAATTCCAATGGATTCTTGACTTGATCTGTCTAGTCGACAGGCAAAACTTTCGTCAAGACGAAAGTCCACGGATTTGGTCAAATCAGCGGTTAAAACTGCCGCGGTCCAAAGATTTTGCCCATACACGTACAGTTTGGCCCGTGGCGGGCCAACTATACGGGTTTATCTGCGGGTTTTTCCTTTACGTTTATGAGTGATGACGGTTTTAACCGTGCCGGTTTTAGTCGGCCCGGCAGACTGGTCCGCCCCGGTCCAACCCGACAGATCAAACTCTCCGTTTTTTAAACGAAATTGATAATGACGGTTTTAACCGTGGCGGATCGACCCGACAGATTGGTCCGCCCCGGTCCAACCCGACAGATCAAACTCTCCACTTTTTTTAAGCCAAATTGACAACGAAGTTTTAACCGTGGCGGATCGACCCGACAGATTGGACCGCCCCGGTCAAAACCGACAGTTCTACCTCTCCGTGTATGCCCAGCT